>CAXKVY010008825.1:20000-30255 GCA_964058915.1 Tetropium fuscum | reverse complement strand
ACTTATAAGTGCAACTACCTTCATTTTATCTATGGAATAACAACACTAATTATTTTAGATAAATATTAGGTAGGTACTTACCTACCTACCTACCTAATAGAGATCTACGTAATATGATAAAAAATCGTTTAGACAATAATTATGAGACAGATAAATTATCCCACTGCTGTAACTTACTTATCAAGATAATCTTAAAACTAAAAATATACTTGTTTTGTAAACAGTGCAATAACATATATACTCATCAAAGATTGTTGCCAAAAATAAATGTGAAATCGTGATATATTATTATTTGTAGCGGTTAGGCAAGTTTGGTACTTACCTAAAAATATCTTAAATACAATGAACTATTTAAATTATTAGTTAAACATTAAATAATATGTACAGTAATATGAAAATAAGTTTATCTGTTATCTAGATATGACACGAAAAGGTCATCTTAAAACTTAACCAACAAAAGCTACAAAACGGCAGACGGCAGATGACATGTTGAGGTTATGTTACTTTGCTTCTGACGTATTAGAACAGTAACCTGCAGGAAGGCGAACGCAAAACATTCGCACAGAAGGCATAGCTTAGACAAGATCCCTAAAGTTAATAGGTTGCCTACAAACTCATGATTCTCCTCGCGTCGCTTCCGCCAAGAAACTGACACGTGACGTCATTGGTGTTTTAAATCGAAAAGCGCGCGCATTATCATAATATGGATAATTTTCATAATTTGGATAATTTTCAGCTTTGCTTTGTATTTTTTGGTTTCATTGTGTTATTATATTCGTTTTATTATTGTTATTTGTTTGTTCTCGTGTTTTCTCGTTATTTTTGTAGTTTTATTGTTGTTCTTGTGTTTTATCGCTACTTTTATAATTTTGTTGTTGCTTGAGCTTTGCACTACTTCCGAGTAATTTAAATATTCTTCTTATAAAGACATATAGATAGACCAGAAAACATAATATGGCAGGATGCAACCCTGGAAGAGCAGTTTGCTGTGTGGCTATAACTTTTGGACAAGTAAACATATTAACATATCTAATCTATGTTCTGTAATAGAAGTAGGTACATGGTTCTAAACCAGAAACCAAATATTGATCTATATTAATATATGTATCAACGAAGGTAGAATAGGTATATAAAAATTATTAAGAATTTAAATTACTTACGGTTTTATGCTTTGAGTTGGATAACCGAAATTAAATATAAAACACTGATGACGTATCCCCCCTCAGAAATGGCGCAATGCTACTGGACGAAAGTTTGTATATAGGCAACCTACTCCTTTTAGTAATCTTGCAGCTTACATAACGGTACGTGATAATAATTATCATTATAATTTAACGATAGGAAATTTATCAGACTATGTAAGTACGTCGTATATTATAGGTATAGGTACTTAGTTGGGAATTAATTAATTAATTTAGGTATTATCATTAAATGTGATTAATTAATCCACTGTATAGGTACAACATAATGTTTTAAACGGGGTAGGTAATCTTATATGCTTATAATATTTTTTTTAATTAGTGACAGGACACCTTGTTGGATTAGAATTACATATCTACATATATAGATATATATATATATATATGTATATATATATATATATATATATATATATATATATATATATATATATATATATATATATATATATATATATATAATATATGTATAATTATTATATTATACATATATTATATATATTATACATATATATAATTATTATATATATATATATATATATATATATATATATATATATATATATATATATATATATATATATATATATATATAATAATTATATATATGTATAATATATATAATATATGTATAATATAATAATTATACATATATTATATATATATATATATATATATATATATATATATATATATATATATATATATATATATATATATATATATATATATATATATATATACATATATATATATCTATATATGTAGATATGTAATTCTAATCCAACAACCTTTCACTAATTAAAAAAAATATTATAAGCATATAAGATTACCTACCCCGTTTAAAACATTATGTTGTACCTATACAGTGGATTAATTAATCACATTTAATGATAATACCTAAATTAATTAATTAATTCCCAACTAAGTACCTATACCTACCTATAATATACGACGTACTTACATAGTCTGATAAATTTCCTATCGTTAAATTATAATGATAATTATTATCACGTACCGTTATGTAAGCTGCAAGATTACTAAAAGGAGTAGGTTGCCTATATACAAACTTTCGTCCAGTAGCATTGCGCCATTTCTGAGGGGGGATACGTCATCAGTGTTTTATATTTAATTTCGGTTATCCAACTCAAAGCATAAAACCGTAAGTAATTTAAATTCTTAATAATTTTTATATACCTATTCTACCTTCGTTGATACATATATTAATATAGATCAATATTTGGTTTCTGGTTTAGAACCATGTACCTACTTCTATTACAGAACATAGATTAGATATGTTAATATGTTTACTTGTCCAAAAGTTATAGCCACACAGGAAACTGCTCTTCCAGGGTTGCATCCTGCCATATTATGTTTTCTGGTCTATCTATATGTCTTTATAAGAAGAATATTTAAATTACTCGGAAGTAGTGCAAAGCTCAAGCAACAACAAAATTATAAAAGTAGCGATAAAACACAAGAACAACAATAAAACTACAAAAATAACGAGAAAACACGAGAACAAACAAATAACAATAATAAAACGAATATAATAACACAATGAAACCAAAAAATACAAAGCAAAGCTGAAAATTATCCAAATTATGAAAATTATCCATATTATGACAATGCGCGCGCTTTTCGATTTAAAACACCAATGACGTCACGTGTCAGTTTCTTGGCGGAAGCGACGCCAGGAGAATCATGAGTTTGTAGGCAACCTATTAACTTTAGGGATCTTGTCTAAGCTATGCCTTCTGTGCGAATGTTTTGCGTTCGCCTTCCTGCAGGTTACTGTTCTAATACGTCAGAAGCAAAGTAACATAACCTCAACATGTCATCTGCCGTCTGCCGTTTTGTAGCTTTTGTTGGTTAAGTTTTAAGATGACCTTTTCGTGTCATATCTAGATAACAGATAAACTTATTTTCATATTACTGTACATATTATTTAATGTTTAACTAATAATTTAAATAGTTCATTGTATTTAAGATATTTTCAGGTAAGTACCAAACTTGCCTAACCGCTACAAATAATAATATATCACGATTTCACATTTATTTTTGTAGAAATAAGCAACTAGTTGCTTATTTCTATGTAATGAAATGCTACAAACCCAAGATTACTTTTCACAAAATAAATATGAATAGCAAAGAATTTCAAAGCTAATATATATATATATATATATATATATATATATATATATATATATATATATATATATATATATATATATATAATATATATATTAATATTTGGAAAATCAAACCGACCACAAAGAAGGAAGTAGCGACTTGATGTAGCGCGTCTATACGGGCGCACTGACAAATAATAATGACAAGGTAGGACAGACGATGAACTCACCGCGACTTTAATGATAATCGAAGGCTGTTCTGCTTCCACCACACCCACTATAGATCAACAAGAACATAATCAAGCTGATGTACAGGATTTGGCAATTGATTAATATATTTTGGAAAAATTTCCATCGCAACGAGGAAAGAAAACATAAATATGGCTGTAAAATACAATAAATTGATCCAGAAATTATTATTGATGGGTTGATGGGTATATTCTGTTATGCACCAGGCCTGTCGAGACACCCTATAAATCTGCCTTTAATTTTAGAATGTGCCTTCATGAACATCATTGACTCTCTGCTGATCATATTTTTTGTCTGGTCGGGAATAAAGCTGTAACGGAAGAAGGGAGTATTAAATGGACACGCTGTATATTATTTATTTATTAGGCCTTCTTGAGGATTGGCGGCAGTTAATTATGTACCCACACACCTATTTCGTTATTCGCAATTATTTGTATTTTAATGATCGATTATTATTTGAGTATTCCAATGATCGATTCTCGTTGACTGGTGCACTGCAGTCATAAGGAAAGGGTTCATTTACGACTTCTTAGTGGGGACTGGTATTTGAAACCAACTCTTGTATATTCATTCCCATTAGTCTTGGTTTCCAGGTCACTCTTGCATGGTCACAGGCAGTGTCGTGAAAGTTAATAAAACTAATATATGTGCGTGATGGTGAATGTGAATATTCTTATGCAATAGTTGATAGACTATGGAAAATTGAATATAATAATGTTCATCTGTTTTGCTTAGAAAGTTCAAGAAAGCGAGATTTAAAATGGAAATGGTATGTTTGTTTTATACATTACGTTAATCAATAAAAAATAACGGATTCATTGAGGAGTTATAGGATTTTTGCAACTAACCATGGATAGGTACTGCATTATTGGATATCAATCAGCACATCAGCGGAAATATTAATTGTTACAAACAGCAGGAATATCAATTGAATTATACGTATGAAATAAGTCAACATTCACACTTAAAAATATTTTAAACATATGCCAACTTGATACTTAACTTAACGTTGAGAGTTAGAAATTGACTGAAATGATAATTTAGAGACATACCTAATATATAGATTCATATATAGAAACGTTTCTACTTTCAAGATGATGTTATATAAATAATATCGATAATATCTACTGAAAAAGATAATTTTAAAACTGCTTCTAATGTCTACAAGCACATTTAATCGTGTTTCTTTGATTGCCCCTTTCCTTCTCTTAAATTGACACCTTTATGTTATTTATCTTGGAAATAATAATGATAATAGTAATGATAATGAGAGGTATCTGAAAACCGCTAATCACTAGGGGAGACCGGGTACGAAAGTAAAATTTTTTTTAACCCCGGGTAAAATAAAAATTAACAAAGTTATAAAAAAATATTTGATATAAGTCGATTATCTGGCATTTTCGTTACAGAAGAAAAATATTATTTGATTAATTAAAGTTCATATTAATGTGTAATTAATACAAATGAAGATAGTGTATTTTATTACTACCTATAACCTTTTAACCTATACCCAATGGTATGGGTCAAAAGTAACAAAATATAAGGACGTTTGTAACATGTGAATAATAGATAGTAACTATATAGGAAGATATTATTTAAAATGTACCTAATTATTTGTTTTTATGTTTATTAAAGTGAGTATATATGCAGGTATATTTTTATTAGAAAAAAAATATATACCTAATGGTGCTATAAAAATAGAAACTATAAAAAATAACAATATTTTTTTTTGGTAATATTACAGGCAGGTATTTGGCAAAAATAGGAACACAAAAATCATTTATAATTTGTTGTTGGTTACATAATTAACCAGCTATCAGACTCATCACAATTATGACGCATGTACCTACAATTCATCACCTTTGGTGAATTAAGCATCAGGCCAGTTTTTACAGGATATGCGTTGTGTCCGTTGCTCACCGGGCTTTTGCTGGTTATGGAGGCGTCTGCATCTGTATAGTGTCAGGCGCAGTCGTCATCTTCGTCTTAACAGTCACTTACATCAACATATTTTGTAACCTTATTTTTGTCTTTTTGCTTGTTTTTTATTTTGTTTGCTCTTTTTCTGGCTCTGATCTCTCTCCATGCAATTGGTCTTTTATTGGAGTATTCGCTGGTGTATTGTGAGGTAACTGTTTACTGGTTCCTGGTTCAGGTATTAACCTGTCAACCATTAATGAAGTTTCAGTTAATTGGTGACTGGTTCCTGGTTCATTTGTTGTTGAGTTAATCGTTTGGTTTTCATAAGCATTCATAGTTGGTTTATTTGTTGATTCAAACACAGGAAGGTCTGTTATAAATAGTAGAAGCTAGAAAGTAGATATTAGAAAATATTTCTGAATTAAATGGTAAAATTCCAGTGCAGTTTAACCGAGATGAAATATTTTTAGGGATTATAGCAAACGAAAGAGCATCTTTCATACTGCAAAAATACCGGGTATGTAATAAATGGTCATTACTCTGAAGTGAGATATAACAAAGGTGCCATGTTTTTGGCTGCTTCTCTATGAAAAGTATTATATTGAACATCATCTATACACTTTCATACAGCTGCAAAGTAACTTTTCAACGTTCTGTCTTTCGTTTTCTTTTGTTATGCATTCTAAATAAAGAAAATCAAATTCTATATTACTTTACTACACTCGTATTAGTAAAATAAAAAGAGATATTAACTAATATAATTATGTTCAACTACAGAGTACACAGAATATATTAAATATGACAGGGACGTTTGTAACATGTTACAACCGCCACTATGACATTGTTCCAATCGTCCCTGCATGCATTTTTCACGTTCTGAGATTCTAAGATTATTCTAGATTAAGATAAAGAAGGAAAACTTACTTTGTAGATCAGTTAGCACCGTATAGGTCGAAACTCGAACTAAACATACTACGGAGGTTGTCGTTCAAATGAGTTACTCTAGATGGCAGTGTTTACCCTATAATGATGCAATATCGCGGGCAAGTCACTTTATACAACAATAAGCGCACTGTTACAACCAACCCGTGTTTCGTACCCGGTCTCCCCTACGTACCTACCTTTGGATAATGAACAAGTTATGCCCTACTTCTTGCTTCTTGCTGAAATATTATATTTAATATGCTAGCTTACATATTTGGATGCAGAAATACCTACATATACGAAGACAATCGGATTATCAGTGGCGACTCGTGGTCTGCAAAAGTTGAGAGCACCACGTGTGCATTTCGTGCATTTTAGTGCTTCTACTAAAATTTGTTGCAAAACGTAGGTACCCAATAAAATACATGGCAAACAGTACAAACTCTCTTTACAGTGGCGGCAAAAAAACTTACCTATTTTCTACAAATTAAGTCTTCACACACATCAAGAAACTAAGTGTCGACAGTCATGACAGACTTTGCATCGCTGCGCTTTGCGGGAAATAACACCGTTGTTGTAAGTGCTATCGAAAAAAAGTTTAAACAAAATATGTAGAGAACAAAATTGTGTATAATTTTGTCTCAATTGATTTTTCGTGTGCGACCAATAGTTTTTGTGTCACAACTGTCTCTATTGCACTGGACGGTTTCCGCCCAGAATGGCGGCCTGCGCAAGCATATGCGCACAACCTCCCCGCCAATGAAGATATCGTGCTGACTGTTTTCTATGCTGTGGAGAAATCTTGACTTATATTATCACGGCTTAGTTAGACCGTAGACAAGCGGAGTACCGCGCAGGAGTTCCAATGGGTACGGACGGGTGCTCAGCGCGCTAAATATGCTAAACCGGCGAAACTGAATAATAAACACAGGTTCAAAGAAGCAGTCTGAGGCCCGGCGCAAATCACGATATTTTACCACCTGACATGGAGGGGGAACACTAACATATGTTATAACCTTATAGAGAACGTGCTTATAGAAACTTTCATCAGCACCAGTGTACCTACTAGCGGTTGAAGTTTGACCTAACGGCCGGAGATATTTTGTGTAGCTATTATTGCCTGTGCCCTAATAATAAATCATATTCGACACTCAACAGTTCTTATAAATTTAATAATAATTAGTGGTGAAACTGCTAGAAAATGGAGAACCATATTATAATATTTAAAAAAATATTTGTCTGAAACTAGCATTAAGAAGCGTAAAACTCTAGAAGGAAGCAAGCATGATTTCAACGTGCAGGAAAAAATATGTTATTATGTATATTATTTATGATAATATGTGTTAGCTGCTACGTATTTCTGGTGATTTTGGACATTCTCTTGTACCTAAACAATGTTATATTGTCATGCAATTCGTTTCAGTGTACGTCACATCTATACAAATATATAGTCCTCTCAGGGTAAACGATTGTGTTTACTTCAATATGATCGCCTCTATAAATGACAATCAAATATGACAGAAGCCGACAATACTAATCGCTTCTCGTGGATTTAGTGTTCTCTGGTAGAAGCTCGTAAATGGTGGAGACTGCGGGCAATAATAGTAGCGCAGGCCGCGTGGGTGGAAACTGCGAGATATAATGAAATAATAAGTACTTACTTACTTTCTTCTGTTATTTCAATTTTGAAAAATCTAATAGGACATCGGTAATAATTGGAAATTAGTTTATTAACAACTATTTGTTTAGGTTAATAGTAGAATAATAGGTATTAAAATATACAGTGTAAGCCTTAAGCCAAATTTTACTGTGAGGCTCGGGCCCCGTTGCTTCGTAAGACGAACCGCCACTGCTATCAGGTGTTATTAACGGTGCACACCTGATAATTTCAGTATTACTAGGTATCCTTACCCTTTACTGGCATGATAAATAAATTATTTATGTAAACGATGATATGAACAGTTATAACTATATTTAATTTATGCTTACGATTCATTAAAAGAAAATTGAATACAAGCTTCTGTATCCATTGTGGCTATTTTTGGAACTTTTACGGTACTTTCCTCATCGTGCGTAAGTGTAATTCATACACTTTCTCTTTCGAAATTTCGTACCTGTGTGGAAATTACAGAATAACAAAAATAATACGGAATTTTGCAAACCTCATTTAAGCTTTAAGCTAACCTGATTTAAGGTTTAAGGTGTGCATTCGTGCAATTATATAAACGAAAGTTCTAACGATTAAAAAACTTCTAGGAATGGTGAAAGAAACATCAGCCACAAACCTTTTCTTTTGATGAGGTGATGAAACTTAAATGAAAAACTTATCAAAACCTTTCGATGTATTTGCGACACAACGATTATATTCTGCAACGTATTCCCAAAAATGTAAATTAATCGATAGAATATATTGAGAAATTTGAATAGGCATTTATGTTTTGCAATTTGTCAAACGTAACCAACGTTTGACATACTTAGGAAAAAACGTAAACGAAGGATATTGACACCAACATCAATTAACAGTAATAGGTCCATTTAACTTAATATGAAATTTAAGAAATGAATTTGCCAATTTTCAATATATTTTATTTTAGATTATAGCTACATCCTTAACCTTTTAAATTATTAGTACCAGAATATTCTATAGTGACTTAATTTAAATATACAGGGTGAAATATAGGAGCAATGTGTTGCTAAGGGATTTTTATTTGAATTATGTCAAGAAAACAGCGACATTTTCAACAAAATATTCATTGTACACTCTAAATTATAATATTTTAACACACACCCTCAATGAATATTTTACATTATTACATATTATACAATTATGTATTACTATAATTTACATTATTATAACCCTAATTGTCTTCTAAAATTTTCAAATAAAATCTTACCCAAAGATTTAGTAAAAATATCATTAATATTTCTACTATTTAATTAATCAATCTCAATGCAAGTTTCTTTAATATTATTCCTCACAAAATGTATTTTAATATCCAAATGTTTCAGTGTTATTATGACAAGGGTTTTTACAAACTTTAATTACACTTTGATTGTCCTCAAAATATTTTAACTTTAATTTTGTTCTCAAATAATTTTAATTCATTAAAAATCTAAGCCAACATGCTTCACTAACAGCTAAACTAGGTGGAATGTACACCGCTATAGTTGAAGACAAAGCAACTGTTGATGGTTTTTTTGAACACCAGAAATACTACACCCAAATACTTTAAATACATACCCAGCGGTACTTGCTTAATCTGAATCTACGTAGCCTGATAAAATATTTACATCACTTCCCTTAATAAATACTAAACGTGGATCTACGAGTATAGGTAGTACCTTTTACATATCTAAGCACTCGTTTTAATGCTGTCCACAATTCATGACTAGCAAAATACTGACGATGTAACTTTTTGCACAGCTTTGCATACATTAGTGTCATTAATTTCCTACGATTATTTTCTAATACCTACCAAACTCATAGATATTTCTCTTTTCAAACAACTATTAACAAAATTTGCATCCATAGGCGTTGCAATTCATTTACTATTCTGCATGTCATATCTAGTAATAACATTCATTAAATATTTTATTTGATTAAAATTTATTTTACCTTTTACCTCCGGAATTATTTTAATAACCACAAAATAAACAATTGATCTTAGTTTCCTCATCTTAAAAATATTACTCAACATGGGTATAATATTTTGAACTTCTGTGTAGTTTGATCAAGCAATAAAGAAATCGTCTACATAAAGTAATACATATATACTATAAGTAATATATTTCGTAACGTACACATAACACTCATATTCAGAATTAATAATA
>CAXKVY010008825.1:0-15000 GCA_964058915.1 Tetropium fuscum | reverse complement strand
TGATCAAAGCTGAGCCTTTAGTGAAAACCCAGGAAAAGCAGCATGTTTACAATCCCGTTGATAGTCAGTATGCCTCAAACGAGGAAATAGAAAAATTGGGAAAACTACTACAGATTGTTAAGCAATTAGAAAATTTGAATCGTACCGTAACCGAAGATGATTTGAAACATGTTGATGTGACAACATTGAAGGAACTTGTGTCAAGTCTGAACGTAGAAGAGAAGGTGGTGCCTTTAGACGAACGAAACGCACCGAATCCACTAAATTACGATTATGGTCTAACTAAAAATGAGGTAAAGCGTCAGAAAAATGGCACAAGTACAACAACTCCTGCACCAACTACTGTGGCATCTACTACAACTACGGAGGAGTCCAAGAATGCTAATATAAAAGATCTGGAGGCTTCATTTGGTGGTCAGGTGGATGTAAGTCCGGTCACGGAGAGTGCTGCTCCAGAAACTACCACTCCCAATCGTAAGACGGGTGTTTACTATCTCTTCGATTGGAACACGTTTTTGGATATTGATAACCAGCTTGGGAAGAGAGTTAACTTGAGGTTCCAACCTACTGTTGGAGATCCTAAAAGATTTTACTCTGTGAGCGTGCCTTAGAATAAAATTGATTTAAGTCTAAGTGATTTATTGCTCAATTATTGTTAAAAAATGGTGTACTATTAGTTCTCACTTAAGAAACATTCATTTTCAGAATTCCTTTAAAAGATGGGGGCATTTATTTTTAACAAAATCTTTTATAAATATTATTTATATCTAGGAAAGTTTATTTAGTTTCACATCTTGTACATAGACATATTTAATAATTATTATTTGTAAGTGTTTTTTATCGCTGGATATTTGGTGTATGAAGGTTATCATATATCTAACTGGATAGATTGTTCGTTGCTGGGTGTGATTAAGATTGAAATTATACCCATTGTTTGTTTGTGTGCCTCGCCACAAATGAAATAGAAAGTAAAATATTTACATAGTAAATACATTTTTATTGAAACCTATGGTTGCCTTGAAATCATTAATTTGTTATCGTAAAAACCTCTTGTAATAAGCTACGCAATAATGACGTCTTGGTATGTTGCAATCATTAACCCTATTCTAATTATTGGTAGCAGCTAAACTTTCAG
Source organism: Tetropium fuscum (assembly GCA_964058915.1). Taxonomy (NCBI): domain Eukaryota; kingdom Metazoa; phylum Arthropoda; class Insecta; order Coleoptera; family Cerambycidae; genus Tetropium; species Tetropium fuscum. Next base: position 13,865 of record CAXKVY010008825.1, on the reverse strand, counting down.
ATCCCTTTCATGTCAATCGCAGGCATGTTCATGTTACTACCAGACAAAGTCAAAAGTAAAAAGATTTTTATTCTTTGAGACATAAAAATGTCCCTACCTATCAGAAACTGAGAAACGCCATATCTGTTATAAGCATTTTTTTAACATTAATTAGTAATACAATTAACATACATAATATATAAAAAAAATAATATATAAAACGTAATTTAAAAGAGACATGAAAGCACATGAAAGCAATATAATTAATGTCCGGTTAAGTGTTTTATACTATACAGGGTGTTTCTAAATTGCTGCCATGGATTTTAAGATATTAATTTGTACAGAATATTAAGAGGGGTCCTTCATATATTTTTGTCCAAAATCCCTTTCCCTCCAAGTTACAGCAACTTGGGGTACATTTTTTATTATTTACTAATAATATTTTATTTGCACCAATAAAATTACATTTTGTGTCAATTTTTTAACCCTTAGATATTGTTACAGGGGGGTAAAATCTCAGACCCTATAATATTTTTCAACAGAATTTTGAGCGCATCGACCAGTGGCCATAATTAATAGCTTCGACTTAGTAATTTATCAAACATATAGTTATAATAAAGTAAGTATGAATTCAGTAATATTACCATGCAAATACAAAAAAAGTAGTTAACGAGATTATAACGCCTTTATAGTCTCGAAGAAAAACGTATTTCAGACAGTCAGGGAGGTGGGTCAAAATGGGAGGTACAAGTGCATGAGACGTATGCAATATATAAACATGTATACTGATTAAAAATATGTGTAGTGATAAAGTTTGAGTAATTAATATCTGTTATGGAATTATTAAAAACATAAATTATGAACTCATGTGATTGGTAGATTAAAATGTGTTATGTTAAAAGAAGGGGTTGTAACCAGGAAGCAGTGCATTGTTTTAAATATGCAGACTTTCTTTCCTACAAACAACAATTAAGAAGATAAGGTGAGAAGAAAAGGTGGCCACATAATTTTTGATATCTCTTAAAAATTGTTATAAATTTTGCTATTGCTATTGCTAAACTATTGCTAGTAATATTTTAAATATTTTTCATCGTACACAAGTGTGTACGGGTTGAAAAGCATCATCATCAAAAAAAGCTCAGATAATACAAACTACCAGACTTCCAGAGAAATTCTCAGATAATTCGAAGGAGCAGTAATTGCTGTCCCATTGATATTACTATATTGATATTATTATTCATCCGCTGTTTTGCATCCCGAACGAGATTGCAGGAGTTGGACGAGAAGTACGAGATCCCGAATCACAACGCAACAGTTCCATAAATGTAACACTACGTTAGTTCGAAAGTGTCAGTGACCTCAAAGGTTTTAAAGGATTAACATAATGAAACTAAGGTAATAACCTACATGCTTTATTGAAATATTTTCCCGTTGCAAATTTGCACAATATTTCATTATTATTTGTTCGCCCAGGATTCTTGATATCCCATGTAAATTTATAGTTTCTAAGTTATTTAGTTCAGGAATTGTTAAGAAATGTTAGTTGCAAGTGTTATAGTAAAACACGAATATAATCACATGATTTTATAATAAATATCATTATCACTTCAAAATAGGATAAAATCTTTTCTTCTCGTAAATTAATGAGATTTTTCCACAGATATTTTCAATCAGATAAACAGTAATTGAAAATCAATCAACACTTTGCTTAAAGTGTCTGTTTTGAACTTTCCATGGGAGAGATGTTTCATTGTTCTAGAATATACAGTGACTGACCAAGCTAATAAATTTCAAGTTAATTAAATTTTATATTCAAAAAATCAAAATTCCTCATTTCAATAATGAAGTGGCGCCCATAAAAAATAGATTTCAGAACACATAAGCTCACCAAAGTAAGTATAGTCTAAGTTAATTTTGTAACGATCAATTAGCATCTCAATCTAAAATAATGCCACTAAGTATAATATAAACCTAAAATATCATAACAATGGGCAACCAAAAGTGGGGCCTTTCACTCACTAAAATCAAATATAACAATATATATATATATATATATATATATATATATATATATATATATATATATATATATATATATATATATATATATATATATATATATATATATATATATATATATATATATATATATATATATATATATATATATATATATATATATATATATATATATATATATATATATATATATATATATATATATATATATATATATATATATATATATATAGATATATATATTATATATATATATATATATATATATATATATATATATATATATATATATATATATATATATATATATATATATATATATATATATATATATTAGCTTTGAAATTCTTTGCTATTCATATTTATTTTGTGAAAAGTAATCTTGGGTTTGTAGCATTTCATTACATAGAAATAAGCAAATAGACGAATAAGAAAGAAAACACACTTACCAGTGCTATGTCTGGACACGCATACGGAAATGATATGTTCTATATGATATGTTCATATAATATGTTCAAATAGAACAAATATAAATACTGGACTAGGTTTGTGTATTCTAAGAATGAGTTCCGTCAAAAACTAATGTCATAAAACGTCACTGCAAGTGTTGGTGTATTGGTAATTTAAATTCAAGTATGAATGATCAATGAAATAAATCGTATACTACTCTGAAGATCCTCAAGAAAGGTGAAAGAACTTGTACAACTTCTAAGTGATTCGTTTTCGTATGTATAGCGATTCATTTCCGTATGCGTGTCCAGACATAGCACTGGTAAGTGTGTTTTCTTTCTTATTCGTCTATTTGCTTATTTCTATGTAATGAAATGCTACAAACCCAAGATTACTTTTCACAAAAAATATATATATATATATATATATATATATATATATATATATATATATATATATATATATATATATATATATATATATATATATATAACTGTGCGACACAAGATATCGCTACGTAAATATACTTGTATCAATATCTCTCTTTTAGTATAATGTGTGTAACGGCCTTTAATATACATTTGCAAAAAACCTGCATTTTTTGTTATTTTTTGTACATGGTGGTTCTATACAAATTAATCAGTCATCATTAGTGTATCCGATGATATTCGTCCTAAATGTTATTAAAGTTTTAAAATATGAACAATATTTAACGTTAGTAAGAAAATGTTTCAGATTGCAAGTGTTTGTTTTTTAATTACTCTTGGTTTTAATTTATGTGGCTGTTTTCAAGAGGCTTGGTATTCGTATCAAAGTGATTTAAAATACTCCAATAGAGAAGGTAAGCAGAGTTCATTTATTTTCGATATACAGTGTAACATCATATATCTAGACCATAGTATGAGTCAGTAGTATGAGTCAGTAGTATGAGGTGGAGAGTAATAAACACACGTTAATTTAATGCATTTTGCACTCTAAAAATATGCAAAAAATGCTCGATAAAAATGTATGATATAGTAATAAAAAAACCTACATAGGTCAGGTTTGGCATACTATTTATTTATTTCTATTCTCTTACATAGGTACAATATCTTATTAAGACATCAAAGGTTCAACTCTTTCTAGGAAAAAACTTATTGGTCCTTTTTATAAATTGAGAAATTTCTTAAATGCATTTAAATTAATTTAACCTAAAAAGTTATAATACATTAATTGTTAACAAGAGTTATATTGTTATTGATATAAACATGCATGAATTACATTTATTTCTTTTAATGTAATTAAAATTTTAATTTTTAATTTTTTTTGGTAGGCCTGTGATCATTTATTATTATGACCTTTTCCTCGTTTATTTGTCTATCGAGAGTATCGAGGCATAACTGTGTATACGATTTCGCTTACTAATATATAGTGAAAACTTATCAGTAGATTTTTTGAATCACTACTATACAGGTTGTCTCAATTGAATGTTGGTAAATCGGTGAAGCGAACAATCGTCCAAACCACCCAATCAAATCAAACGGTGTATTAAACAATATATATATATATATATATATATATATATATATATATATATATATATATATATATATATATATATATATATATATATATATATATATATATATATATATATATATATATATATATATATATATATATATATATATATATATATATATATATATATATATATATATATATATATATATATATATATATATATATATATATATATATATATATATATATATATATAATATTATACAGGGTGATATTATACAATATTATTAGGTACGTAAGTATAATAAAAATTAACAGATTTAGATAAAATTTGACATCATAATATGTATTCTCTTATTAAATGTAGTGAAAACATATCAGGAGATTTTCTAATTTCTTTTACATACGGAACTCGAATAAAAATTTAAATGAACACTTCACTCAGTATTCTGGTAAAATCACAATCTTCCAAACCACTTAATCAATTCAAATACAAATTTATACACGTATTAAATATACTTAAGGACAATGATGAACTGAAAATGTTTTAATATAAATTGTAATCAATTTAAATTAATTGATTGTAAAAGTAATTGTAAAAGTAAATATATTATTTAATCATTCAAATCTTTAATTTCTGATAATTGAAGAAAATGAATATAAATGAAAATGTATATAAATTAAGGGTGCTCTATACCAGCTGATCAAATCGCGCTTATAACGTGAATAATAATGGATTTTATTAGATGGTTGAAAGGATCTGTTGAACTGAATTCTTGGTTGCATATTTTTGAAATATATTTTAGTCAAACCTCTCACCAGAGGTAACCTAGTAACACCTCTAAATGGAAAATCGTTTTCAAAAATTGTATAGGACAGAATTGTTTATTTTTGTGTCAGACAGGATGGAAAGCTGGTAATTTTAATATGGCAATTAAAAATAACAAGTTATAATTGTTTGTGAATAACTTTTCACTATGTAGACTTTAATTATAAAGCAACTTGCCAAATATGGCTCTTTGCGACAAATATTGAGCTCAAAATTCGAAATTTACTGAATTTACTAATTTCAATATGGCTGCCTATAGTATAGAATGTTCTTAATATATTTTGTTAATAAACTCATATAATTTATGGGAATGCGGCACTTGTCTACAACTCAGACGCGCATATTTTTCAATTGTGAAGAAAAGTAGAGACATTTTTTGGGCAAATAACTTTTTTATGTATTCATTCTCTTTGAAATTTTTTTCCCTAAATGTTATACGCCGATTTAAATTGTTATTAAGTACTTAAGTACTTAACGGTATTATTTAAAAAAATCCTACTTCCGCAAATTGATAATTTTAGAAATGTTATCTCTAATATATACATATAGGGTTTTTCTGAATTGATGCAATATATTTTAAGAGGTGATTGTTCAGCAAAAGTAAAGGGGGTGTTTCATATAATTTTGGCGGAAAACTTCCACTAATAAAATGGCAGTTTGTAAATGTTTTTGTAACCTTTTTACCACCCTTTACAAGGGGGTAAAAAAACCAACCGCTATAATATTATTCATCAATTTTTTTTAACGCGTCGACATTTCTTTACTAAAAAACGCAAAGTCGACATTACTTTACTAAAAACCGCAAAAAAATGCAAAGTAGGGCACTCTATAGTACATTAAAATCGCAAACTAATGGCTAGTTCTGATTTTTAATATGTTGTTAGGACCACTACCAGTAGTGTATATCCAAGTTTACAGCTTCGAAATACCTGTGCTACTTCGTAGCAATTTTCGCATTTTTTCGGTTGTTTCACTATATAATTTAAACTATGCGTTTGTTCATAAAACATGTTATTACGGTTTTAAAGTAGATTAAATTTGTTACAATTTGGGACTAGAACGAGCTCTATAGATATAATATTTACAAAAATATTTAAATATTTACAGACCCTTCTGAAATTTGCATTTTTTTCCAGAACTGGTGATAACTGGCGTAGCAACAGATGAGAATGTTATGTTGGATTTTAATGTCACAAAATGGACAACTATCTCCACTGGATCCAATTGTTACACAGCTGGAATAATGGATAGAGAAATTGTGGTCTTATTTAGTACTTTGAATTTGAATCAGACCAAATTCCATATCACTCCCAAAATAATCGGTAAGCATGTGCTACATATAGCTAGCTATATCATAGAGCACACCGTATTCAGCATATAAATTTTTAGCTAATTTCTATGAGGATTTGAACATTGATCATACATTTTGATAAAAAAAACATAAAAAGTATGTGTGGTTGTGGTTTAATATTTTCTGTGCTAATAGTTAGGAAGTCGAATAGACATACTAAAAGTCCCCACTCCTAGGAGGTGAGCAGGGTGCAGGGGCGTACGTAGAAGCTACCTTTCTTTCAGTTTTTTGCTTATATCTCGGAAACTATGCGTCCTCGTGACGCTATTGATGACGTGAGGCTATTCTATACAAAATTAGAGCTGATAAAATGTGCCGCAGATAAAAGTTGTATTTCCTAATTTTTTTGGTATAATTTCCTAGATATCCTCGAACAAAATTTACCTGATCTTACCTGATTAATTCGTCGGCCCTTCATCCTACGGTATATATAGAGCGGGGTGCAGAGAGGCACAAAGGAGATTTCGGTGTTTCGATTATACCTTGAAAAATGTGTAACAAGATCCACCCCATTAAATTTTTTCGTGATCTCGTGTAGTTTCCGAGATATGCGCGCTTAAAATTTGCAAATTATGAAAAAAATATTTGTAAATATTCTTCGTTTTTTTACCTTATTGAGACTAGCTAGCTCGAAGGCCCTTCATCCTACGAAAAAGCCATAAGAGAGAACGTTGTATAGACCATCAAGAATGCGATAGGTCTATTCGTACTACAGGAAATATTTAAAGGACCAGGCAATACGCTCAGTGGTGTCCAATGCATTCTGCCACCAGGCACGCGATTGCGTTGAATTTTTCAGATCGAAGTTTTAGACGCATTTTGCATGGAGACTTATTATCACTCACTTAATATCACTCAATTAAAATACAGATCGTTCACAAGTTGAAAGACATTAATAAAATAGCTCGTTTACCTTTTGCAGACAAATGTTAGAAGTGTTAAATAATGATCCAAATGTTCTCAATAGGATTATCATGTCGGACGAAGCTCATTTTCATCTAATTGGATACGTGAACAGAATTTTCGTTATCGGCCACATGATAATCCATGAGAGCTTCATGAAAGACCTCTGCATGATCAAAAAGTGACAGTATGTCATCGCTTTTGGCACAATCGGACCATACTTTTGTGAGGAAAACAACCACATCGTTACAGTCAATTCGTTACAGTCATGTCCTCAGACAATACAATACTTAAACGCCCGGATTATGGAGGAGGTAAACGTAGTTGACCAAGATTTGCTTCGAAATGTTATGGAAAATTTTAGGATGAGACTGCAAATGTGTGTCAATGAGCATTGCGGACATCTTAAAGACATAATTTACAAACATTAACAAATTTCCAACTATAAAGTTCATGTTTCAGTACCGGTTGTTAGAATCGCTTAATTTATTTTCCCACGGCAATCTTTTTAAAATAGTTCAATCCTGTTGCCGCATCCTGTATAAGTAACTGGAAACGAAGGAATAACGGAAAATACGAAAGTTACGCCTTTCATGGTCTACAATGTTCTCTCTTACAGCTTTTCTACTACGAAGGGCTCTCAAATTAGTTAGTTAAATAAGGCAAAATGTCAGGCAAAATTTCTTTTCATAATCTGCGAATTTTGATCACGCATATCTCGGAAACGATGCGAGATCGCACAAAAATTAATAAAATCTCTTTGTTGCACATCTATACAACATATTCAACATAAGACCTTATCGCTAGGACGCATAGTTTTTATAATATAAGCCAAAACCCGATAAAGGTTCTACGTTCGCCCCTGCACCTCGCTCACCTCCTAGGAGAAGGAACTTTTAGTATGTTTACCTTAATTTGTTCCTTTCATTTCCCTCTACAATCTTTCATTGACTGGACTAAATTGAACTCAATTTAGTCTTTTAATATTTTAGGTTTAGCCGACAGACCGATAGATGTAATCCTATTAGAAACAAGAAATCGAGGAACCAGAGATATATTTTTAGTCGTTGCATATCAGGATCTTTTACAAATAGACTGGTATATTATTCAAGGAAATGACTTGGTAGTAGTAGATCTTTTGTAATATTAATCATATTTATTTTTAATTTTGTTTGCAGAATATATTCTGGAATTTGAAAATTCAATATCCTGTAGTTCACATGAATGCTTATCAGATAAAGGACAGGAGTGTTCTGCTTCTAGCAAGTAGCCATCATAATAACTCAACTACTGTGGATTTATATGATTACACCTTTAAGGAAATTAATCAAAAATATAGGTAACGAGTTATATTAGGAACAATATTTATAAATAAAATTATTTATAATACGAGGCAAAGCTGGAAAGACTCTTTGTACTCTAGTCGGAGGCTAGGAGGGACTAACCAGCAAAAAAATATGTATATGTCATTTAAGATACATAAAATATATACCTATGGTAGGTCAAAATTAGGTTTAAAACACACACACGATACTTAGTATCCGTATCATATATCAAATATATTTTATTTCAATACAATGTTCAGTAGTCCTGGTGTAATACGCTTTTCAACTGTATTAAAGCAAAATATGCTTTGTTGAATTCGCATAATACATTATCGCGTAAAAACAAAATATCTTTGTGAAGCCCTCATAGGACAGATTCTACAAATGAAAAAATATAGAGTGGTCCATTTAAAAAAATACCCGAAATCGTGACCTCGAATATATGGTACACTCCTGTGGTAATTTCTGTGGTAAGCCACAGAAATTTTTAACCATTCGGTTGTTTAATTATAAATAAAAATCATATCATGGAATAAAAAAGGGCAATCATACAATGGAATAATGAAACAGTGTTATTGATATATTTTTTTCTTAACTAACTACTTAAATACTGATCATTAAATTTTATCTACATATTTTTTTAATTAAAAAAGAAAATTTAAATAAAAAATAATTTGATTTTAAACAGGGGCACGTTGCGTCTAGATGTCTATAAAGACCTCGCACAATCATTGCAAGGACCACCATTAATATAATAAGGAAATTTCTTTATAATCTACGATGTTTTCAGATGATCCTCTTTTTATTATGCCTCTTTTCAATATGCCTAGTATGATGGAGCGAATTTTTTTGTTTTACTTAACTAATTAGCACTATTTACCAAAAGTTGCCTTTGCTATAGTAGATAACCTGTAATTTTTTTTTTAAATTTAAAAAAAATATTTCCATTCCCCGCCGCTGAGTCAAATAAAAAAATATTTTTTTTGCTTAATTATTTAGCACTATCGACCAAAAGTTGTCTTTGCTATAGTAGATAACCCGTAAATTTTGTCAATATTAAAAAAAAATGTCTTCATTGCCGCTGAAAAAACGAAAATACATCGAAGCGATATATGGCTATTTTCGCCCGACTTCTCGTCGTACTAGGACATGTTTCGCCAATAACAGGTTCGGCTGAAAACATTATGAACGCAATATTTTCCTTTTTGACTGAATTAACACAGCAAATATTAACACAGCCAATATTCTAGCAATAGGTTGTGATGGGACGGTTGTAAATACAGGCAACATTGCTGGTGTCATCTGCCTTTTAGAAAAACAATTCGGAAGACATTTGCATTAGCTTGTCTGTCAGCTACACTCAAACGAACTTCCTTTAAGGCACTTGATTGAAAAGTTAGATGGAGCCACGTCTGGTCCTAGAGGATTCTCGGGAGCTATTGAAAAACAATTAACAAGCTGTGACCAGTTACCTGTCATAAATTTTAAACCTATTAAATGTGAACTTCCTGAAGTAGATAGAGAACAACTCAGTACAGACCAAAAATATCTCTTTGATGTAACCACTGTTGTGAGAGTACAGGTGAATTTCCTGCCAGTTTTGTTTCTAAGAACCCTGGTAAATTATCACATGCAAGATGGCTTACCAGCGCAAATAAAATTTTAAGACTCTATGTAAGAACCCCTGTCCCATCAGCAAACCTGGTAGATATTGCTACATTCAATAAGGTATATGCTATCTGGTTTAACATTAAAACCAAGCCCAAAATAAAAGATGCTCCGTTAAATTTATGGCGCACCATACGTTTGAGCCGATATCTGAGAGAAGATCTCAGAGAAATTGTTGATAAAACCATTCAAACGAATGCATTCTTCGCCCATGTGTCTGAAAGTTTACTAGTTGCAATGCTTGCTGATGAGAGGCAACATATTCGAGAGGTAGCTATGCGCCGAATATTATCCATTAGGACGAAGGAGTCGGCGGCACAAGGTAAAATCAGGAAGTTTGAAATTCCTAAAATAAACTTTTTGGCAAATGACTATATGGAACTCATCTTTTGGTAAGAGGAAGCTATAAGTGAGCCAACACTAACGCGACATTTAAGTGATGAAGCAATTAGTGAAAATTCGCCTATGTTTTCATTGCTTTTCAACCAACCTTGTCACACACAAGCTATAAAAAGGTGTGTTAAAGTTGTTACTGAAGCTTCTTTAAGTGTTTGTGATGCTAGTACTCGTGATGGTTTCATAAGATCACGACTTCGAGATCGCAATATAATGCCAATATTTGAAACCAAGCGACACTATAAGGCGGAATAACAAGGTATATATGATTTGGTAGATAACTATAAAATAATTAAATTATCGGGTGCTTGGCAGGCGGAGAAGGGTGGTGGAACACGAAATGAAGCCACCTCCCCGTGGTGTGTTTTGGGTAGTTTAGGAAACTAGCAAAGAGCTGCAGTCTTCGATTTTCAGGAAATTTTCTATAATACTAAAACTAAACATGTTTCAAGGTCATTGCGGGGCATGAGGGGCGTATCGGAAAATTTTGCATGTATCATCTACTACTATTTAGACAACTTTTAGCGCATAGTGGTATCTTTAAAAAAAATTAAAAAAACATAATAGTTCAAGGTCATTGTGGGATATCAAGGTAAAAAAAATTGGAAAAAATTACTGATAAATCTGCTACTATAAAGACAACTTTTAACATGTAGTGCTAAGTGCTCGTGTGAATTTTCGAAAATTAATTGTTTTTCGCTCCACCCTAATGCCTAGTAGCTTTGTTTAACTCTTTTTATATTTTTACTACTTTACTACTTTTATACATGTTTCAGTTCTTTGTATCTCTGATTTCCCCGTCCCCACTATTTGTCATAAGCCAATACAATATAAGTTTCTTATATGATTACCTTCTTCAATTAATTCATCCGTTTCTCATAATAATGCATCAATGTTTCTGATATAGTATTAATTTTCGTAGGATACGGGACTCCCTTGATCTGCCGAATCCTGTAAAGTCTTCAGCTTTCAATAATTTCGAAGACGATTACTATCTATCAATACCACAGAGCCCTTTAAACTTAGTTTTAATATTTAAATGTCAGGACTATCAGCTTATTAATTACACTGTCGTTAAAAGTGTGAATGTGAAGAGCGTGGTATCTTTTGATATTGGCTTCAAAACTTTTTTGGCATTTGATGGGGTCACTGAACATTCCGGAATTTACCAGTTTACTAAAGATGGGATCCTGCGGGAAAAAATCGTGAATTCGAATTGGAATGGAATTCACTACTTGCTACCCATACCTATAATGACGTATTGGGATGATATTATACTTTTCGCACAGAGAACATTAGACCATCAAAGTCACAACTCACCTGCCATTGACATTCTAACATATAATGGAGGTAAGAAAAGCATATTTATATTGCTCTTTTAAAATAGTTTAACACTCTAGGGAAATTTGAGGAACACGAAGACATTCCCTGTTCGCACTTCGGAGAGCAACAACAGGTCTTGACATGTCTGCAAGATGGTAACGGTATCATTGGATCTAGTTATATATCTGTGGGTGACCATATAGGTCTTATTGTTCCAAAATCAGGCTTTTCTCTTTTGTTTATAATACATTCAACTATTAAGGAAATGAAAAATCCCAAGGAAGAAGAACTGAACCGACTAGCTAAAATCCAGGATACCCTGAAGGTGAGTTTAAAGATCTTGGAATAGTTATAAATAATGCCTTCTTGCAAATTATTTACAGAAAATAATTGAGTACAATAACGATGAGTACGAAAAATTAAAAAATCTGAAAAGATCTCATGAAGAAGATTTAACTATTGAAGGTAATCAAAAAAACGTTACTGTTCTTTCAAAGGAGCGTCAAGAGGAAGACTTATCAGCATCGAGTGACCGCCTTGATGCTATTGGAAGGCAGGTATATAAATTGAAAGACACAGTGGATAAAATAGCGGAACAGGAAAACAGCAAGGAATTCAATACAATTACTATTAATGGCGACTTAGAAATACAAGGAGAAGCTGTATTTAAAGATGCAGTAGTAGATAGAATTAAAGAAGTCCCCGCATCAGTATTACTAGAAGATATAGTGAGGTGCGTAACACAATAATTCTATTATGGTTTATGATAACTTCGAAACATGCAATTTTAGTATTCCGTTAATTTTTATCTTTAAGGAAAGATGCTGTTTCAAAAATAAAAGGGAAAAAGACATTATCAGATGTAGAAGTTGTAAATATAACATTCGAAAGATTAAATGAACTAGAAGCTAAAGAGTTGGTATTTGATAATGGTTCTCCAGTAACACTAAATGGAAACATAAATTTTACTCTTCCTACAAGTATACAGAGCGTTCACATTATCAGTAGAAAAATCAACAACATCGATGTAGAGCATGATATTATATACTCTGGAAATAAATACAATGGTTACTAAATAAATATAATTATATTTGTAAAATCTAATTCCTTGTAATAATTGTAGATACTCTGAAATTTGATCAAATAAAAGTAAGAGAAGAATTTGAAGTGGACGACATTAACAATATGCACATATCGTCTCCTCAAAATAATGACTTTGGTTTTAACAGCAGTGATTTAATTGAAGAAGACACTATTTTAATACCAGAAAATATGACTGTTAACAACATTAATGGAGAAAACGTCCAGGATTTTCTTAAAGAGTTATGTTTGGTTAACATCGTGTGTTACATACCAGATCATATAAAGATCAATGGGGTTGGTTTGGGACATAATAATAAAAAATAGTAATTTCTTATACCAAATTAATTTCAGAATATTGTTGCAGAAGATGCCTCTATTGAATACTTAAATGAATTGAAATTCCCTGAAGAATACCTTATGAAGGATGCCAGTCATCATTCAAATATAACCGGTAAGACTTGTTTAGCAGGTAACTTAGAATAAAGTATTACTGTCTATATGACCTTTCCACTTTTCTGACAATTGTCGCTATTATTAATAGGAAAGAAGATATTTCTAAATTCTCTAACAGCAAAGGAAATCAGATCCCGAGGAACAATCGACGGTGTAGATACCAAGGAACTTATAACTCTTTCCACTAATCAAGAAATACCAGGAAAAATTGTGTTTGGAGATATCACGGTGGCCGAAGAACTTAACGTAAGCTTGCTTTTATAAAGGGTGTTTCTGAAATGATGGGGTTTTCAAGAGGTGAATTTTCAGCAAAAATTAAGGGGGATCTTTCATATATTTTTTTCCACAAAACCTTCTTTTTCAAGTTACAGCCTCTAAAGTTAGGGCAAAAAACTGTTTTTATTGATTTTCTCTACTATGGAAGAATTATAACTATATAGCATTTTTCATCAGAACTTTTTATGCATCTACATTTATTTATTCAAAAATTTTAATGCAAAGATATCAATTGGCAACTATTTTGTCTCTTGAATTTTCTTCGCGCAATTGATAGTTTGCTAAAAAAAATAAAATTACACACATC
>CAXKVY010008824.1:0-25790 GCA_964058915.1 Tetropium fuscum | reverse complement strand
TGTCACGAAATATCACAATTCTTGTGCAGAAGAGTTTGGAGGAAACAACTTGAACTAACCACATTCACCAGAAAGTCATTAACAGTCATGACATGAAAGTGCTCGAAGGGATAGTATAAGTTGATTACTGAGCCATAGCGTAAATTGATTGGTAGATTTGGTTACAATATGTGAAACCTACGAAGCCTAGTATCAATTTGTATCATTACCTGAACTAGAAGGGTGCAGGGAACAAGGTTTTGCCTAATATATCTTTGATGCCATCCCCAAAATAGAGTCTACTCGATTCCGAAACACAAATTCAATACTATAGTTTAGTCTTCTAACCAAACGTTACTCACTGTATTATTCATCCTTCCGAAGGTCGAAAGTAATAGTTGTAGAGACCTTCTCTCACGAAATGCCACATGTTCCCAAATTCACTAGATTCTAAAGTTAAAATTAAATTTTCTATATTTACAGTATTGACTGAATTCGAAATAAATAATGGGAGGAGCGCCTGTAAAAAATACTCTTTCGGAAAAGCAGAGGACTTTCGCTATTTTCGCAAACTTGATTTCTGATGTTAAAAATGCAAACGAAAATTATAAAAATATTACCATTATCATTGGCGTACCTCTTTAACAACAAATATGGTTACGTCACTGCTTGAAGCAGAAAAATGAAATTAATAATAAGCACGATACTTATTAACAAAAAGTACCGCCAAATTTCCATCAGCTATTTCACTTAGGAGATAATAAATAACAAAATTTCGATTACACCTTGTTTTTCTGCAACAGTAGATTTTTCGATATATAAGAAAACTGATATTATTTTCACGTTTTCCGTAATACCCGTTGACTAATTTTAACATAAAGTGAAAATCTTGAAAAGCCTTGCGAAATTGTGGAACGTTCTTGGAAAATGTGAAAATTGTCATTATAAGAGCGGATATCTGTGGTATATGAATACTGGGGATTATATGATTGTATGTATGTAAGTACTTGTGTAATGTAGGTATATTTGTTCGGGTCAAATCCTGCAACTGAATTTTAAAGCAGAAAATTTTTTATCCTCGATGGATTGATCCTCAAATCTTGCATTCACGTTTAGTTTGGATAACAATGTATGGATAGCTGAGTGACGTCATTCTAAATCCAATATGGCGGACCGCCCAAGATGGCGGACTAGTTATTTTTTTTGCAGTTGTATATATGGCTATCAAATGAAATGGTTTGCTGAGAAGAACACACAAATAAAGTAAAGTGACTCCAAATCCAATATGGCGGACTCCCAAAGATGGCGGGCTAGTTATTTTGTCACTTCCATGATATGGGTACCAAATCAGAGGGTTATCTGAGAAGAATACGAAAATAAAATGGCATTACTCTAAATCCAATATGGCGGATTCCTAAAGATGGCGGAGATGTTTTTTTATGCACCCCCATAATATGGATATCAAATGAAAGGTTCATGGCAACAAATTTAAAATGGCGGAAAACAAGATGGTCGCTATACCATTGTAAAGCGTTAAAACTCGGCACAGGCTGGGCATAATTTGGTGGTGCTCTTGTTGTAGGGATAAATGTTTTAGGGACCGACAAGGGCCAACTGCTGGCGATAAAAAATGTCAAGTTGACGGATTTATGATGGCAATCAAAACTTAGTTGCAGTCCAGTCCTTCTGAAATTCCTCGATTACGATTTTGGGGTCGAATTATTCCGGTCAAATCTTGCAACTGAATTTTAAAAGTACGCCTTGGGTGGCCACATACTATGACTTGTATAGTTTGGCGTGATGGGCGGCAACAGTATTGGCTTGCAACTTTTCTAGAAAAAGGAAAGCTCCAAAATCAAACCCGGAACTGTGTTTTGTTACGCACAAGTAAGCTTCAAGCTGCAATAAGTAGAGTCAAATCACTAGAAGGTGTCCTTATTGAAGAACTAGAATATACTAAATTAATAGGCAAACGGCAGTGCAACAATGACGCATTAAATGAAATGAACAGAAATATGTCCAGCGATAAAAAAAAATTAAAATAAATTGATAATAAAAAAAATTTTTAAAAATACGCTTTTATTAAACTGCTCTAAAAAGAAGAAATTTATTATAATTTATTACATTACACAATTTATATGATACAAAACCTTGTGCGATGCGCTGAGTCTGTCAGGGTTTCGTGGGGTCCAGGTACACAATAATCAAGCTCGACAGTTCCAATATTAAACAATATTTAATAAAACTAGTATTAAGACATAGAGAAATTCTTACAAGTTCTAACAAGTTGCATTTGCATAAAACCAAAATAAAATATATATACCTGGCCAGGTTTCAACGTATTTATAATTCCCCTCGCAGTTCCCTAGTTGCGCTAGCAATAACACCAAGAAAGAATCAAGGCAGCACCCTTGATTCGTTGTCCTCCACGTTGGTGGCAGCTTCCAGAGAATACAACAGCTCCCTCGTTCACGGCACTAAGACCGTTTCATCAAGCTCCAAAAACTGGTAGGTATTCACGAAGTTTTATTTACAAACAATACGGCTAGGTACCACGGAACTACGTGACCTCCGTACTGCCCAGTCTCATCTGATCTGATCATCCCGTTCCGGCCGGCACTACCCCTGACCCCTCCTACGCACTCATACACCTGTTAATAAAGGCGGCCACGCACTATACGTTCTAACAATGTAGGGTTAGGCGCATTACACTTGTCGCGAGATTTACCGGTGTAGATAAACAAGAGTACAATATGCAACTTGATATTGACATGTAATTCTAAAAAAAAATGTTTTTTTATAAAATAGGTAAATCTCGCGATAGGCTTTTATCTCATATAAATTGTGTAATGTAATAAATTAAATTGTGTAATGTAATTTAATTTAACATTTGTTTTCTTATATTTACAGCATTTATATGAAAACTTGTTTTTAAAAATGTTTTTTACTATTAATTTATTAAAATACCATCACAGCGATACCTCTGGAGATTTGTAGGGATGACATTTTTTGGAAGTGAAAACGCCAAAGGACTAATAAAGTGGTTTGTCACTGGAATGATAATGGGAACGTGAAGTCGGAAAAATATTTATTAGCCTTTATACATACACATCTGTTGCTTCTTTGTGCAAAATATTTATCAGCAAATCAACTATGTCTGTAATATATTGAGCGCTTTCCAGCACTGACACAATATCAATTTACGTACTGCATGAGGTCCTTATTTCCAAGATACTTATCCCGTAATTTGTTTACTGCCGTACCTAGAAGTTAACAATGAAATTATACCAGTGGAGAATGCCAAACAAACACAATTATATTTGAGAGCGATGTTTATTTCTCTTCCCGTCGAGAAACCCTCATTCCGCGGCTTGTCAGTGAAAACGTTGATTGTCGCATACCGCTGTTATGACAGAGTAATTAAGGCTGGCTGCTTCGACAGTCAACAAGTCGTAACAAGTGCTCCCACCGCTCGATACCGGAAAAACAGTGTGCTTGAAGAATATAATGTTTCAGATAGAAGCAGCGACCCGAGACATGCCGAAAATGGGTTGATCAGAGAACAGAGGGTTACGTTACTTGAAGCTGACTTTTAAAACTAATGCAGTTTTTGCAGATGTGGCTTTGTGTTAGGATAGCGTGGGCCAGCGTAGTATTATATTACTGTAATTACTTCTATCACTAACTAATTAGAATAATATTAGTAGTTATTACTCAAAATAAATCACTACTTTGCGTAAGTTGCCTATATTGCGCTACCAATATTGGCGTTGCCAATATTGCAATATTACATTTCTAATACTGACTTACTACTATGAGATATATTGACCGCAGTCAATTATATCTCATACATTTCTACTATTAAAATGGCCCACTATAATAGACTGTGTCACCGCAACTAACAGCCAGTTTAGACAACTCCTCTGCAAGGTAGGAAATCTATCCAAAGCTGCAGTGCTATACTGCAGTGTAATTAAGACTGTGTCACCGCAGCTAATACCCATCTGACGGGGTGATATCTGCCCCCGTCATCGCACCGCTGTGCTATAGGTAGTAAAAAACTCGTGTAACATTAATTCAGCATCATTCAGCATACATTCGAGTAAATAATTAAAAATCAAACATGTAAAAATACAGTGAATTACTCACCCAAATATCCAGGTAACTAGTAACAAAACGCACAATTTAATCTTATTCGTTTGTCTATGTAAAATTATCACTTAATATTATATAAAACGTCTGTACTCATACAACTGCCACGTTAAAGCGAAATAAGTGCAGTCGTTCAGTCGTAGGGCAAACCAAACTATTTTGTACGTAATCATTCCAGATGCCTCTTTGCCGTTATTGGTGTTTAGGTTAGCACCAAGTACCTATATATATACCTATATAAGTACATATATATATATATATATATATATATATATATATATATATATATATATATATATATATATATATATATATATATATATATATATATATATATATATATATATATATACGAGTATATGTATAATGAACGGCAGATAATAATTATAATGAATTAATTTTATGATGAATAACCACCAATCGGCATTGGGGAACGTTTGCATGCCAACGAGCCCGTTTAACAATTATATAACATAATGCAGCACACTAATTACGGATCTAGTCTAATAAAGCGAATTCAATTTAGCGTTTACCTATTATATATTATTAAACAAATTGAATACACAAAATTATATTGGCAGAAATTCGTATGTATATAGAACGAGTTAAATTTGAACCCAAATAAAATTCAAATTTCTGTTCGATGATAATTTTATAATCACCATAAATATACCGCTAACACATAAAATAAATCCGCATAATTAAGCGAAATCACGCCCGCGCTGTTTTCAAATAAATAAAAATACGTGCAGTGGTATGGCCAGATTAGACCATATGCCAATGATATTATAATATTATATGAAAATTGTACTCTGCGAAACCGGACATATTAATATGTTGTTTAAATATATGAACCGTACAAATATGAAATTAAACAAGAATACTTACAATTTTTGGGATATATACTGAAACGATACATTTTAGTCTTCTTTTCAGGTGAGCAAGAGCACCGATTTTTCTGCAAACACATGCAGTTCCCCAACAAATAATTCTTAACTCATGCAAGCAAGAAACATCTCGAAGTGTTCAGAATGAACAAATTATTCGGAACCAAGTTTACTTTAATTGAAGTCTCTCATAATACCAGATTTCGCGAGTAATTCAGATTTGGGTCACTTTTAACGCAACCCTGTATA
This sequence comes from Tetropium fuscum, assembly GCA_964058915.1. Taxonomy (NCBI): domain Eukaryota; kingdom Metazoa; phylum Arthropoda; class Insecta; order Coleoptera; family Cerambycidae; genus Tetropium; species Tetropium fuscum. Next base: position 20,523 of record CAXKVY010008824.1, on the reverse strand, counting down.
TTGAATTTTTGTCTTGAGTCGATCATCATCCCCGCGTCTTCTAAACTGAATTATTCGTTTCAAGATAAGATTTTGAGAATCGGTTAACAAATGAAAAAATTATCACTGCAAGACCTAAAAGTAGATTGTTTAATATCACCCTGTAGATAAAGGAAATAAGGAGAAAATCAAAAACCGTTTCGAGATATGAGATTCATCTTTACGCCGTTAGTGATGCAATCCAGGAAAAAAAATGTTGTTTGAATGGGACCATGCCGAAAATGTGCACTGCTTTATTTACCACCCTGTAGAAACTTCATGTGAAATAGTTTACGTTAAACTATAGGTACTGATTATTACCTTTCCAGAGCATATTCAACAACGATTCAAAGTGGGCAATAAAAGTTTGTTTAAGCTAGGTCAGCTTAATAAAAAAAGAAATTAATATTAGTAAGTCGGTGGATACCGAAGTCACTAATTACCCGTAGGCGTCACTGACCGTGCTCAACTAAGTCAGATGGTATCCAGCTATACTGGGTATTATAAATTATTAAATGTTGCTAAAATAATGTGTAATTTCAAATAAATTTTTGCTGCAAAAGTTATTTGAAATAGCAAATTTCAGATATCTTCCTTATTTTTAAGTGATTCTTGTTCCATCCAGATTTCTGTAGGGAAGGGATGCAAATCTTTGAAATAAAAACACCGTCCCCGCAAATATTAATTAAACAGAGTAATATGTAAGTAATCCTTTGTTTCCTGTACCAGCTTAAATTCAAAATCAGTGGTGCTCACGCAAATAACCAAATCCTGCTAGCACAGTGATGAGATAGATTCTCCATCATTTGCTTTCGTATTGTGGAATTTCGCTTCATTCAAAACGCAGTGATCAAAGTGAATTATTAAAAAATTACCTCATTTGACGTACATCTATGATTAAATGCATACAGTGGCTTAGACCGAAATTAATTAATGACAAACACATTTATACTTGGCTTTTGCGTGTTTGACTACTAGGTACTTCACAAACAATTATGGTACGAGACTTAATATCACAATTCAGAACAAAAAATAATACAATTTTTATCACTTGTAATTTGTACGTGATACTTAAATTATGAGGGACGTTCCAAATTTTAATACATTTTTGGCGGCATAATCATCTTCTTCGTCAGAAAACTTATTACTTAATTACTTTTATATATTTTTATATATCTTTATTTATCTCTAAACTTATATTTATATATCTTTACCAGACGTAAAGATATATACATTTATTATAACTTCAATAAATGCAGAAATAGGTATCAATAGGCAGAAATTAGTATCAAATAATTATTAAAAGCATAGTATTTTAAAAAGGAAATAGGAATTATCATAAGGAATTATTACAGTGCATTTTTAAAGAGAAATTAAGAAAATATCCAACCTTGAAAATATGTTATATATATTTAAACAAAGATATTTATATATGTGTTAATAAAAGATAATTATTTCATTGAGAACAGCTATGTGTTTTAATTTATTGTTATATACAATACCAGTGTATTATATAATTAATGCATATAGTAAATAATTACTATACAATAGTAATAAGTGTTTCATTCTCCATGACATTGGTAACCCTTATTATATATTGATGTTTTACTGGTTTTATATACAAATTATTAAAAGGAAATTGTCATGAGACTTAAAAATGGCATCTAAATAGTTCTGTGACGGATAAAATCAATACTATATATTTAATTAATATATAGAGCTCAAATTTAAAGAAATTTTATGTGTACATTTTATGTGTGGGTTTATAAGTACTTACAACCATATGTTGAAAGTTTTCTATACTTTCTATTTTGCGAATCCGTTTTAATTTTAATGACCCACTTTATTAAAGTAGAAAGAAAGGAAAGGTTAAAGTAGTTTACGTAGTTTTGGTGTTTTTTCCCATCCTTTTAGAAGATTTTATAGATGCTGTATACCTGGGTATACGCTACCGAATAACTACAGGAACTACATGAACAAAGCTTGCTTCTGGGCACTTCTTAACCCCTTCTTGCACGTTCCATGTTTCTGCCACATGTGAGTCTTTAATTTTTACTAAATCCGATTTAAATTTTTTTATAAATAGAAGTTCGCCACAAATTTCAGCATGCTAACCTCTTCATAATTTTCTGATTGCTAATCAAGAAAAATTGTTTTTCAAACAAGATTCATTGTTCTCTACCTGGGTAAAAGATATATTACAATGTTTTTGTAGGTAGGTACCTACCAGGTAGTATAACAATTCAATGTTTATTTCATTGTTACAATATTAGTTACAATTTTAAATATTCTTTACATGTAGTTACAGTTCAACTTTCATAATACTCCTTTCCTTAACTATTCAATTATTCCTTAACTATTCAATACTATTCCTTAAGTATTCAATACTAAGTGCTTCTTCATATTTCAGGTTGTTCTTTGTGGTTTCATGCAGCAGGCTTTTGGTTTGACATTACCTGTCAAAGTATTTTAGGGATTCTTTCATATTTTATTATAATTAAGTTTATTGATTATTGTATGGCTCTATCAGGTTATATTATCTGTTAGAATTAAAATTTGTATATTTTATTATGTTAAGTATTTGAATATTTTACTTTGTATGATTTGTTGTCACTTTTATACTGTCTCGCTACCTTTTCTTATCTGTAATATTGATTTATTATTGCAGATGTACTAACATTGCTCGAAATCATGACAACAAATCTACATAATTAACTGTTATTTTATACTTTACGATACATATTGTTACCATTTGACAATATGATAATATTCTGTACACTTTTATTGTTATGTGCACGTAGTTCCTCTGATTTCTATGTAAGAAAAATTACCTTTATATTAATAGTTTGTTCAATGTATGCAAATCTTGTTTGTTGGTGTTCATATAGGACTCTTTATTTCATTTTAATCATTCATTTTATCGTGGACTATTAATCAATAACACGAACAGTGCGGTTTGCTACAATATTTTTTATTGGGTCGACAACCTACCCTTATCTGCATAGTAGAGATGACAAGACGCTGAAGTTGTGGAGCAATGTAGACAAGTGATTGTCTCAAGGGTCTTTCCATCCCAGGCCAACTGGGATCGTGCAGATTTCGCGGTAGATTACTTTGATCGGCTCGCATAACCACAATGGCGACACCGTTACGCAAGGGGCGTAAAAAATTTAAAACACTGACATGGTCCTTCCTTATCGTTGAGGGGCTAGGGACTTTATGAGGATACTAAAGTAAATATTACTTAGTTCCGGTGTCTGCCGTTATTCGTCGGCCCTTTTGGGATAAAACTTATTTGGAAAGATAAAGTTCGTTGTTGGTATGCTTGTAATTCTGATCCAGAGGTACATGGAGATACATTAAATTGTTATATTTAAGTTAAATTTCCATCAGCAGCTATTACATACCTTATTTTTATATTTATAGTTTTATCAACTGTCTGAAAAGTCATTAAAAAAATATTAGCATCATATATTAGGTAATGAATACCAGCTACTTTCAAGTAACCAATTTGGATTTCGAAATAACGAATCCACGCAAGATGCAATAATGGAACTAACTACCAGAATTTATAATTCTGGTTACCTACTAATATCTCGTTACCTAAGTATTAGTAACTAATAATTTAAATTTATACATAGAATGATAACAATACTTACAATTTGGGAAGGCTCTTGAACGCGGAAATAAAACAGACCTTGTAATATGTTTTATTTTCATTTTAATGAAGGCGAATCTACAGGTTTCAACTAGATACTCGGAGGACACACGCTTCAAACAAAGTTTGGCAGGGTGTGAAAAGTTTTTGTCTCACAGAGAAGAACTTTTTGAGATAATTTTCTGGTGTATACACTCGAGTACACGCATGCATGGTTCTAATATAATAAATTTACTTGTTCATTTCCCCTATTCGTTGGTATTTGGAGCGATTTAGAGAAGTTTACTGCACAAATTTGCATGGAATCCGAATGCATGTACGAATATATAAGTTTAACGTCCTGGCTGACATCTTTAATAGTTTCGATTTTCTCGCATATCCGCTAATTTATATTTCAGCTGCAGTAAATAGCTGGGATGCGTCTAGAGCGATAACAACTATAAGTTTTATTTTGGATGTTAAGACGTTTTAGTGTCTCAGAAGTTGAAATTAAGATACATATATTACATAATTCCTTAGTTTGTTGTTCCTAACTATCATTCAGAAGCCCTATATGTTAAGTAGCCACATTTTTCAAATACTTCAAATAAGTATTTATTAAAGTATATATTTATTTTATATATATATATATATATATATATATATATATATATATATATATATATATATATATATATATATTAGCTTTGAAATTCTTTGCTATTCATATTTATTTTGTGAAAAGTAATCTTGGGTTTGTAGCATTTCATTACATAGAAATAAGCAACTAGACGAATAAGAAAGAAAACACACTTACCAGTACTATATCTGGACACACATACGGAAATGAATCACTATGCATATGAAAACGAACCACTTAGAAGTTGTACAAGTTCTTTCACCTTTCTTGAGGATCTTCAGAGCAGTATACGATTTATTTCATTGATCATTCATACTTGAATTTAAATTACCAATACACCAACACTTGCAGTGACGTTTTATGACATTAGTTTTTGACGGAACTCATTCTTAGAATACACAAACCTAGTCTACTATTTATATTTGTTCTATTTGAACATATTATATATAAAAGCATTAGGCATACAGTTATCCAGAAGATGTTAAACTTTAAAATGCATAAAATCTTGTTGAACCTATTGAAAAACAACTACTTTTTCCAACTATATGCGGGAAAATATTGAATTATATATACAATAGAGTTCTGAAGCATTCAAAGAGGGAGTGATACAGAAATTGCTTGCTTAGTCAAAACTAAAATCATTTGTTGGTTGTATGTATTAATTGTTTCTTCGAAAATTCTCGAAAAAAATCCAATTTTCACCCTGGATATATTTATTAGCTTTGAAATTCTTTGCTATTCATATTTATTTTGTGAAAAGTAATCTTGGGTTTGTAGCATTTCATTACATAGAAATAAGCAACTAGACGAATAAGAAAGAAAACACACTTACCAGTACTATATCTGGACACACATACGGAAATGAATCATATGAAGCATATGAAAACGAACCACTTTAAATTTTAATTTAAATTCAAGTATGAATGATCAATGAAATAAATCGTATACTGCTCTGAAGATCCTCAAGAAAGGTGAAAGAACTTGTACAACTTCTAAGTGGTTCGTTTTCATATGCATAGTGATTCATTTCCGTATGTGTGTCCAGATATAGTACTGGTAAGTGTGTTTTCTTTCTTATTCGTCTAGTTGCTTATTTCTATGTAATGAAATGCTACAAACCCAAGATTACTTTTCACAAAATATATGTATATATATATATATATATATATATATATATATATATATATATATATATATATATATATATATATATATATATATATATATATATATATATATATATATATATCTAACGTAATATAGTTTGTTATATTATGCTTTCAAAGTAAATAATGGAATTAAGAAAATGAAACAACCAAAATTTAGTGATAAAATGTATAATATTAGTAGATATAAACACATCTCAATCTTACTTTAATAAGAATTTGTGTAATAAAAATAATGTTATAAAATGATACAATGTCATTGGATAGAATTATGAAGCGAAAACCAACAGAAACCTACCATGCGTAATAGGAGACTGCAGGGTAGATAGGCCAGGCAAATTAACACAAAAAAGGGCAAAACCTACAAAATTGTCCGAGCGGATGGAATGAGATGCAGTTTTTTTACTTCGATTAGGGAAGATCTTTGAAAAAAATGTAAATCCTTATTTTCAGGGAAAAACTCTTTTGTGCATTTTTACATAGAAAACTGACGAGATCGATAACGCCGATCTCGGTCGAGGGGGAAAATTTAGTATATCTAAAATAATCCTATTAAATCAATTTCCAGATTTGCTGGAATTATTTTCCCATTGTACTTTATTTTGCCGCTTGCCGCCTGGCCTATTAGTTAATACGTATTTCTTTATGCGAAGCCAGATATTAAATTTATTCTGTCTGGAGCATATATCCGTTTATCTTGATGTTTACCTCTTCCCGAAGTAAAAAAGTAAAAGAATATCCAGATTACTCGAAAACAGTTGTAATTCAGCCGAACAAGTTTACGAAGTGCATTTAACATTGTTCCTTCTTAGTTTGCCGAGAATATACTCATACTAATACTGTTTGGCTACGGACGTAAGAAACCAACTTATCTAAACTTTGGAACGAACTTACCGCAGAGGAAAAAAATAACTGATGAGTAAAGTACGTGCAACTCGGTTAATAAATCAATAAGAATCGCGAGTTTTAATTGTTATGGACTTTTGTAATGGGATCCCGTTAACTTTGGGAAGATTTAATCCGCCTTTGCATTTCGCCGAGTCACAGGAAGTTGAAAATCTGAAGATTGAGCACTCTCCTGTGTGAATGGAACTTGGAATTGGATAAAATTCAATTCTGTCCCTTCAAAGGACTTTTAATGAGGATAAAGGAAGGACGTATTAGTAGCGATTGAACGACGAGGATAATTTTAGAGGTGTTAATCCGTTCATGATAAGAATATTTATATAAATTTCCTAGATAAATAGTAGATAATAATGTTTAAAATTCATCGTGTATGCTAACAAGGAGAGTTGCACCATAGCTATTTTTGTAACAAGTTGAGTACACTATTTTGTGTGAGGATCAGATTTCTACAGAACGAGCGCTAGCAAGTTCCGCAAAAGGATGCGAGTTACATAAAATTCCAACGTGTTTCATACAAGATTGCTTCTAATTTTGACCAATTTTATATTTTATTAGAAGACAATTCTGAATTTGATACGTTTAGCAACAATCCAGTAGGTTGTAACGGTGTGACAGCTTCTCACTTTCATAGCTGGTCAGTTTCATAATTGTCTAAATAACCTACTATGGAATGAACTTTACAAAACCAGTTGCGTAAAATATTACATTTCGTGACTGGTTGTGAAAAGTAAGACGTTTCCTAACGTCAAAGGGTTTTGAAAATTGTCACTTGAAAATGTTTAAAAAATAAAAAAAATAATATTTCACTCACACATTATTGGAACAATGTAACAGGTAATGTATTAGTAAGTGGAAATACCACGTCGTCGTCATGATAACCTACATCAGCAACTGACAAAGCCTGTATCAGTCAGCCTGCTTACCCAACAAGAAAACTCAGATAAGTATGTTATATTTACAAGATAATCATACAAACATGAAGTTATAGTAATTAAGGTATCAAGGGTGTTATAATGATAATAACGCACCGAGGTCGGCAGTGCACTTTTAGTGAATGAAAAATGTACGTCGAGCGAGTGCGTCATTATCCTATAACACATAAAGACATTTAATTATAAACTATTAAATACCACCAGTGGCAGCTTCTACTCTTTGAGAGTAGAGGGGTTTGACCCCCACAGGATGACACATTTTTTGCAAGTGAGCTCTCTACTAGATAGGGTCCATTACCACGAAAAATTTAAGTTTCAGAATGTCTTTTCCTACTTTCTGCAACTAAATTCATTCCACTTTAATGACATTGATTACATTAATTACAATAAAGTAAATTCTGTCGTTGAAACTAAATCCATTACTTACATAAATAATAAAAAAAATTAAAGTAATATACAATATTGAAAAATTATTAATCAGAAAAGTGATTATTATGGCTTTCTCAATTTTAATTCTTGAAAATAAACCATCAATATTTATAGACCATTTTAAAGCAGACGTTTCAGCGGTTAAAATCCAACAATGTTGTCAAATACCAACAATGTTATCCGTGGGAGATTTGTTTTTTTCGAAAAATGTATAAATATTTCGAAAAGCATCAATATTTATAGACCATTTTAACGTAGACTTTCAATGGTTAAAATCGGTCTAGATAGAATATCTGAATCGAACAAAATCACCACCAATGTTATCCGTGGAAGATTTTGCTTTTTTTCGAAAAATGTATAAATATTTCGAAAACGACTAGCTTCCCAGATTCCAAAAAAATTAGTGCTTACTCAGTGCAAAAAAGTATCCTTTCACAAAACTTCATATTAATTGAATTATTTTTACTAGAGAAAAAAATAGAAAACCGAAAGATAGGTTTTCCACCATTTTGTCAAACAAATTGAGGTTCTTTTAAGCCTATATGAGAGTTTAATTTTTTTTTATTATCTACAACTTTTTTGCAGGACGTTTTCCGCTAGGAACTCACGTTTAGCCGAAAATCGCAAAAAACCTTTTCAACACTTTCACCAGTCTATATTGCAATTAGACAACGAAATAGGAACTGCCAGTGGAAATAGATAAAAATGTTATTCCATATTAATAGATTATTATTAGTGAGAATATTATAATCTATAAATATTTAATAATAATAATATGAATTAATAACTTCATCTATTTCCACCGCCAGTGGAAATAGATGAAATTATTAGATGAGTCCTATTTCGTCCTATTTAGTTCCTATAACTTTGATCTTACTTTGCTTTGATCCTTTGAAGGTGCTTGTCAGACAAATTGTGTTTCTCGTATTAACTTTTCTTCATCATCAAGTAGCGAATTATTTAACCCTTTTACTAATCCTTCACGGCATTCAATGTAATTTTTTTCGCATAACCAAGCGATTTTTTCCTATGTGAGATGCATTTAAACCGTTATTTGGGTATTACTATTGTAGTAATCCGATGATACCCATAACCGTTATACGATAACTGCTACGCTACGTGCTGAGATAAGTTCTACAACTAACCCTCTACAGGATCACGGACCTATGAGAGGGTGTTTTATGTTTGAGGGAAGTCGCTGGCCCTGCTGACCGTAATATATCTGCGATTCAACTGGAAGTTGGTTACGATAGGCAGCTGAGGGATATACAACTAAGTCTAAGAGGTTGCGATAGGGGGAATTAGCAGAGAATGAGAAAATCGATATCGGCATTGTTTGCTATGCGGGATAGATTTGAGAAAGGTCAAATTCCCCACGCTAAAGCTCTGTGCTGAGAAGTTTTAATACAATAATACACTATTGGTTTATAGAGATATTTAGTTTCAAGGTATTTGAATTTGAAGCTACCTACATCAAGGCAATTCTTAAGGGCCTGCTCATGGGGTCCAAATTAAAGTACATGCTTATTGAAAAACCCCTGGCATGTCATTGTTAAAGGTACAGATAGTATGAATGTTTTTGTATAGGTTGTTTATAAAATGCACTATTATTTATTTTAGATTGGGCGGTAGTACTAAAAGCTTTAATGATGATGTATACAATTTAATTAAAATAGGGGTATAAAATATGTAATTTCTCAGTACAATTCGGGCAGATGGAGCAAATTCGACTTGGGACCAGTTTGGGAAATTAAGTGGAATGAGTAAAATTATAACTATCAGTTAAAAACAGGGTTGATTGTCCTTTAAAAATAATTATTAATAGTTTTTTGTTATTTATCTGGAAGACTCTATTGCCTCTTATTTGACGTACATATTCTCAGTTATATCATAAGAGCTTAAATAATTTCCGGAAATTTTTTTTGAGGTAACGAATATTTTGAAATAATGCAACATATTGAGTCCTGCCAGCTGTGTAACAAGAGATAGAAGATTGAAGTGCCTACGATCTCAATTGAAACCGCATAAAAAGTAAAAAGTCGGCAAATCCTCTGTAAAACACAAACGGCCGCCTTTGTCTTTGAAGGAAACGCCGACAGTATGCATGGACGGCCATCTCTTTTTATAAAATCATAAAAAATTGATGAATGACTCTTAACTAGAAAAATAAAATCTTCTGAAATATAGCCTCAAAAACTTCACCAAAGAGACTAAAGCGGTGAAATCTGTGATAAAAAAATATTATAATTATATTATTATCGTCGACGAGTGCCTATATTTAAAGAGGTTATGTGGCTGGTCTTCCATAATTTGCACACTGCAGGTACATCTGGCAGAGTAAGCTCTCGGAAAACTGCATTTTCTTTCTCATCTAAATTTCATTCACAACTGCAGATTGTAAATATTCTTGAGTCTTATTTAAGTGTGTTTGCCAAAAGTCTGCGCATTATTAGTGCCATTAGCCAGAAGAAGCCAAGTTGCTGGAAAACAGCCATGCTTATTTATCCGAGATATAAGGCATCCGTCTTTCTTACATTTAAAGCTACTAAAGAGCTTAAATAGCGTTCAGTAGTGATCGAGTCTCAGACTTTAACTTTTGAATATTATGAGCGTTAACGATCCAACCTTTGCCCACCGAGAAACTCATATTAGCGAAATATTTCATTTCACGTGTATCGCGATGGCTCAATTTAATTGATTACCTGCTGTTGTCCCCAAGTGCAAATCCTAATGCCTTATTGGATTTAATTAATCTTTCTACGGCTGAGCGGAACACGCGACCTCTTTGTACGGCCGTATAAATATTCACCGGAATATTTGTGAACTCGCATTATCAGCTCGGGAGAACATTCCAGTTTATGAAATCATTTATCAAAAGCCTATCACGTTTAGGAACTGAACATATACGTGCTCTTTCCTTTATCCCGGCCATTATGGCGATCCCGTTTCGGTTAGAAATTCTAACTACGTTATAGGACAAAAAATAGTTAGTAAGATTAAGGTCCATAAACCCTAAAAATTTCGCCAATGATCCTGAGAAAATTACATTTTTCTACGTTCGATTGGTAGAAGGATCGGACGAAATATGCCAGCACTCATAGTCGTGTCAAGAAAATTATCTGGAGGCACACATTACAACTCTAAACTCAAAGAGAAACTTCAGAAACAATGTACTAGCTAAAGATCCTTAAACACACTGGTTGCCGATTTCTTGACGATTTCGTATACGATTTTACGATTTGAACTATTTTCCCAATATGTAGAATAATCTCGAAACACTGCTGAAGCCACTAAAAATTAGTTTGCCAGAAAATCACTTTATATCATCTACAGATCATTAGTTCTGTTATGTTACAATCAGAGACATTAATACGGGCAGATCCAACGGTTCATTCATAAAAAAGTGCATCTAAAAAGTCCAATGAGTGCGAGAAGGAAGATGGAAGACAGCTGCTGCGGCGGCGACCTTTCAGCAACGCCGCTTCTTGTGAACAGAGCCCATCCAGTGGCGTGTATCTACTTATCTTTAATGAATGAGTTAGGCTAAGCTCCATAGTTATTGGACACATAAGAAAAATACTTAATGCCCTGTATCCGTTGTAATAAATCAAATGATAATAGAAAACATTCAGAGCATAGCCTAATTCGTGTACAGTAACAGTAATTCGCGTAATTTTCCTTGCGTGTTTGTTGAAACAACTCATAACAAGTCTATATATTTCCTCTTTCTCTTCCTCCTCGTTTTCAATTTTTTCTTCGTCAAATTCACGTTGTTAATTTTCAATGTCGCGGTCCTCATTCTCTGAAATATCACCATTTTCTGTATTGTAGCATATGTGACATAGACATGTCATCACCTTTTGGAATGTGAACGTGGTGTTTAGGGGGAACACAACATTTGTGTATTGTAGAACACTTACACTAGTAATTTTCTCGGTAATGTCCCATAAATGGAAGAATCCGAACTAATCAAAAAAATTAATATAGAATATTTGGAATATTTTTTTTAACCAATATAACCTTATTTCATAAAACTTTGCTTAGTGCAAGAGATGAAATTAAGAGATATGTATGGCATATACAGAGCTGAAGGCCGACGCTAATGGCTTCTTCATTGTAAAATGGAATAGGGAAATTAACTAACACAGATTTTAGTGTAAATTACAAGAAATGAACCGATATGATTATTCAGCTCTCAAATTTTTTTTTAAGGGTATGGATAATATGAAATATTCAAATAAATAAACCATTTTTTACCTTGTATATACCTGATCCAAAAATATCCATTCACAACGACTTGGTTTAGCTCCTATTTTGACATATCTTGACCCATTTCATCGAATTTCAAGATTGCCAGGGGAAAAAAATTATCGGAGCACGGCTCTGGATATTTGTGTAGGAGTTGAATCATGATACTAAGACTACAAGATATGATCACTTGGGAAACGCGTTTTGAACAAACTTGCGCATGACGTCACCCCGTGACAAAAATGTATGGCGATATATGGAGATGAAAGCTTTTAACATGGTTTTATTATAAAGTTTCGTTATGATTCGACTCGATATAAGTATTTTGGACATTGTTTAAGTATACAGGGTCTTTACGAACTTGAGAAACATTTATATTTTAATTTTTCTCGGTTATTAAAGCACTTTCATTAGGTTTTTTTGTAAAGCATTTACTTTTAGCATAATATATTATCATCAAATAAAAATAATCTCCCAAGTTATTAAATGCCCTGTATAGGTAGGTACAAAAAAGAACAAGACAACCCAACCAACATGATATTCCCGCTCATTAAAGGACCTGTACCCCGAACACTGGCAAATAGCTGGTGTCGGAGAGCTGGGAGTGGTATCTTGCCGTTAAAGGTGTACTACGGCACGAACTGGAATCAATGAGTATCCACGTCTATAATTCTTGAACTGGAATAGCAGTTAGTAGAAGGATTGCTTGTAAATAACTTGTACATTAATTAGTAATTACGGCATTAGACCTTTTACTTTTCTATAACTGCACGGGGTCTTTACAGTTTAACGGGTACCGGGTAATACCTTATATATAAAAATTACTAAAATATAGATATAAATATATATTAGTTTATTTTATATAATTAATTATCAAAACCGCGCCAATTTAGCTTCGGTTATTTTTTATTTTCTTCCCGTGTCGTGTTGCTGTTCTGATTATGCAGATCTCGGATGTTGTTTGTTTGGTTTTTGGATGTTTTAGTGTTAAATTTATATTGCTGATTAAATTCGTACAATAATTATTATTATTATTCGTACATAGAGCAGTTTTTTTTACTATTTAGAGCAGGCATCAATTTAGCATGTACACACAACCGCACGAAAGATAAGTTTTGACAACCATAACCTAAGTTTTATTTGGCATCTTTAGCCTTTAGCTAAGATTTTCGTTTATAACGTATATATTTCATACTCTTAATTATTTATTAATATAATTATGTCATCCATAATTAAAGAAAAAATTAAAAGGCAAGGACATGAAGGTACAGCATTATCTTTCAACTTCCACTTATTTTTGGGCAATTGCAATAATTAACATGAAACATGAAATAAATAACATGAAAATCATAATCAGAAAAATGCTTCATATTCTAGCATTTATAATATTAAAATCATGCGTTTGGTAGCACTTTTGAACCCATAATTTGCAAATTTCTGCTGCAGTTTGAGAACTAAAGTATCGATATGTACTGGAAGAATTTTTACTTTTTTTATTATTGTTACTGGTACAACCCTTCATTGCACAGTTAACCATTGTTTATCACAATCACAAATGACCAAAATAATTAAAATAACGTATTTAAACTTATAAAATAATGTATTTAAACTTTAAAAGAATGTATTTTAAAGATGTGTCAAATTTGATTATTTGAAATTTGTCACGGAATGACGTCAGCAGAGGGAGAGAGATAGGGGATCGCATGCGCGTTAGCATATCTTGTAGTCTTAGTATCATGGAGTTGAATTACCGACATGTCAACTAGCTCTAGCCAGAGGTTTCTCCTTTCTGGGTCTTTGGTAAACCTTATTAATAAGATTTTTTGAATTATAATATGAATTTAATTGGATAAGAACATGGCATTACATCACCAGAATAAATATATTTATATTTTAATCGAATATCGCACATTGATAAAGTACTATATCAATTATATAATAAAAATTTATAAAATAATTATTGATTAATTGCAGCAACATAAATAGTTCATTTTTCGTTTCAACGCCGCCCCTGTCCAAGCCAAGCCCTCAAAGCTTGTAGGTAACCTTACAAATACATATCTCAATCATATCTCAAGGCACAGTACATTTTCGGTCTTCACCATATATTATTCACGCAATAAGGAAATACATTAGATTACCTTTGCCAAGAAGCTGTTATAAATAACATTTTAGTATTAAAATGAATCAGATTCATAAAATTTGTCAAATTATTTGAACATCTCTTACGGTATTCAAAAACCTCAAATGAATTTAACAGTAAGCCTGGCAAGTGTGCATTTCGGGTGAAAAAGACTCATATTACACTTGTAAGCAACAACATCGTACTATAAAGGTGTGCATTTAATTTTTATAAGTTATGTTTATATAAACATTTAAACTTTCTCTGGTGATATAAGTTGTGTGAGGTCATATTTTTTTAATATTTTCGCAGGCTACTACTACGGCATCAAATGATGCTACCTCGAAGCTTGCTGGGCACACTGGAATACCTTGGTCTTAGAAGATCGCTTGTCTAAACTTCACAGTACCAAAAGTCAATCAGGGAGCAGTTATATAAGCAGGACGAACTAGTGGAGGATATTTGGAAATGAAGAAGACGTAATGTACAAATATGCTGCTGGTTAAGCTGTAAATAATGGAAAATATTGGTGCATGTTCTTGATAGAATTCATTTGAAATTGAATTAACTAAAATTAAGCAAGGACTAACTTTTTGTACACACAAGAAGTTATTATAAACATGTACAATGATCTAAGAACAAAACTATGTTCTCCGTAACATCATTCTGTAACCAGAAGCTGAAATATTCGTTCTACTTGGAGAAAAATCAATAAGCCTTCTGATAAGTCAGTCGAAGGGGAAGTATCACGTTTAGCTAGCCTCCGCGCCCTGCAATTTGTCATGATCCGATGACATTTTTTTAACAAATAACCTGCAAATTCCGGGACATTTCCCGAAATGACATAAAATTACAGTTAGGATATCTGTTTGGCATAGAAATGAAAGAGTTATCTTTTTAAGTGAGATATGAGAAAGTCATAAGTTATTGTGGCACACGAATATACGTTTTAAAGAGGCGTCCCACGTACGGCTCTTCTTCGATATTCATGTTGCGTTACGATATAGTCAGCGAAAATAAAATGGCTCTCCGTGTGTGAACTGCACCGTATGGAGATAAATGAGGTAACATGTCCCCAATATCTATATCTACAAACCAAACGAGCGCCGCACTCTATAACCTCGATATAAGTCGAATTTCAGTGGATTATTTGATGTTATATTTAATACCTAATAAGAAGATAGCATAACATTTTCTTAGCATAACAGTGTTAAATATTGCCATGTAACTGAAACAATTTTAACGAAATATAAAAGTTTTTATAGTTCTGAATATTTATTTATATATTTATTTAATATATATATATACATATATATATATATATATATATATATATATATATATATATATATATATATATATATATATATATACATATATATATATATATATATATATATATATATATATATATATATATATATATATATATATATATATATATATATATATATATATATATATATATATATATATATATATATATATATATATATATATATATATATATATATATATATACGATATATACGAGCCCCTTCCCATATCAGTTGGCCCACCCATTGAAATCTTAGTTTTTTGGTCAGCATCAAAACATAATAAATACTACAAGCTGTGTTTAGGTCTCAAAGTAATTAATAGGGAATATTTAATCTTATGCAGTAGAAAACACCCAATTTTATTGGTCTTCACTCCAATGTGTAACAAAGAAGCAAAATGTTGCAAGTACGGCGATCAACCCGTTTATTCATTACAAAGTAAGCCTACAATTCGAAGGTGGCCGTGGAAAACAGACGCCACAACAATTAAACAATTATTGCTAATACTCATAGCTGTCAGAATTCATTTGATACAGCTTCAAAGTAGTTGTGTTCTTTAAAAATGGGCAGAGGAAAGGTTATGGATGACAAAATTCGTTCCCTTATTATTAAATTTTACAATTGTGGGAAGTCAAACTCGGAAATTGCAAATTTATTAGAATTATCGCGGTATAGTGTAAGAAATATAGTTAGAAGATATAAAATGACGAGTTCAGTCGCTGCAAAGCCCCGATATGTAAAAAAAACAAGATTACAGATTGTGATAGAAGAGCGTTAAGAAGAATTATCCAGAAAAACAGACGTACCAATTACCTCGAGTTAAGTGTTCTGTGGAGTGATGCCGTTGGAAGACGTATTTCAAGATCAACAACTCAGAGAGAGGCTCACAAATTAGGATTTGGGACTTACAAGGTAAGTTTTTTAATAAAAAAAATGAACTAGAAAAATTAAAAGTGACAATTTTGCATTATGCCAAAGAAAAACCACTTTTAACACCACGGCAGAAGAAAAATAGGGTAAGATGGGCAAAAGAACATAAGGATTGGACATCTCAGCAATGGCGTGCAATACAATGGAGCGATGAGGCCCGATTCGAAGTTTGTGTTGGAGATAGTCGAAGTAGAGTTATTCGCAAAAAAAAATGAAGCATTCCATGCTGACTGTCTTAAAAGAAAAGTAAAATTTCCTACATCCGTCATGGTGTGGGGAAGCATGTCATCAAAAGGAGTAGGAAAACTCCATTTTATTGTCGCAAACGTGGATACAAACAAATATTTGGCCATTTTAGAAAAATCACTTTTACCGGTCATGGAAGAGTGTTTGACATCAGGCCAAGAATTTATGTTTCAGCAGGACGGCGCAGCATGCCACACCTCAAAACGAAGTTTAAAATGGATGGAGGACTATGGTATACCACTTTTGGAATGGGTTTCTAGTAGTTCGGAACTATCACCCATTGAAACTTTGTGGCACGAGATGAAAAAGGTGCTACGGAAATACCCTGCTCGAACAATCCCTGAACTGAAACAAAGGCTTCAGGAAATATGGGATTCTTTTATGCCAAGGCTTGGTTAATACTATGCCCCAACGAATTTCGGCTGTAATAAACAATAAAGGTGATGTTACCCAGTGGTAAATTATAAAATTGTTGTTTTGTTAATTTAACGTATTTGTTCACATTTATTTCTTTTTATTCTCATTTTGTGTTAGTTATCAGTCTCAGTCACCTAAGATGTATTTTTATGGTTAAAAGAAGTTGTCAAAAGAATAAATAAATTTGGAAGTTCGTGTCGTATATTTCTTCTTCTACTTTTACTTCATAAGGTGAAATTAGAAGGGGCCAACTGAAATGGGAAGGGGCTCGTATATATATATATATATATATATATATATATATATATATATATATATATATATATATATATATATATATATATATATATATATATATATATATATATATCTAATATCCGGTTAAATATGTTACGTTACCATGGCAACATATGTAAATCAAATTAATCATTAATTACTGATATAATTCACTGCGATACAATCATGTATACTATATATCTTCAGCTAGAAATTATAATATTGGAATATTATCAAATGGTGGTGGACAAATTATATTATAGTACATAGTAGTAGGTATAATAGCAGAGGTGACAATTTTATACCATTTGCATTCGTGCATCGAATACATTTATCATTTCTGTACTCCAAATTCATTGTCATATGTGACGCGACACATACATTTTGCTTCCCCATTACCCTGTTCGGTCCTCTGGGGTTTCGCTCTCCTACAAATGAAAATCGAAATAAGGAACATTTCCCTCGACTGATGGTTGGTCTACGGGTTGAGAAATTGTTACATCTCATTCCGGTTACGGTGCATTTCTAGCTGAATTTCTATCCGTAATTGCATATTCCTAAATCGAGTAACATTGCAAGTTGGGAAATAAGAAAAAATAGTACGTTTGTGCGTTTGTGCTAAATATTTATATTAATAGTCTATAATCCAACTACACTAATTACACTAGTTATACGAATTAAAATATATTCACGTTCATGCGAATCATTTTCAACGAGTAGTTCACTGTAACAAAAATGAAAAAATTAGGATGACTTGGAGAAATTACCAGATATGTATTGACTACTCATAACCTTAAACAAAATGCTCATAAGTTCTGTGTGATGCTATTTGATGCTAAAGTTAAAAGCAGTTCCGTAAAATTAAATTCAAAATAAAAACAAATGACGAATTGTCTTCAAAACTAAAGTAACGAACCTACTTGGTCATTGTCTTTGCGCTAATATGCGATTTTCGAGGTATGTCAATGACTATTAAACAACTTTATATATAAAATTGCAATTTGAACCTTCTAATTCACTATTACATCAAAATCAATAACGTACCGTCGACATTGGTTAATATTTCGATTTTGTAATATAAAAAAGGTCTGAAAAACATTCCTTTGCTAAACATTTCCCCATCTATTATATAAATCGCCCTGAAAGTCACTTGGGTTTTCGTCCTTCCTCAACCAATGTTTATAAACGAGGTTATATCGGAGGCTGGAATGTGTTACGCGTTCATTTTATTTCCAAAATGCGATACAACGGTAAGCTTATTTACTAGAACGAAATCTTGGTGTAGATAAACACCACTTTCAGGAGATTGATATTGATTGCTCCTCTATTTCCAAAACTATTTCATAGTAGTATATATCGTTGATTTATTTTAAATTATTGCAATCACGATGGCCTAAGAAATATGATTCAAATTTGAAATTCCGGCATATTTATGTTGAGAAATATAATATAGAGATAAAAACAGTGAGAAGAATATTGTTTATTATTTATTTTAGTTATAATTTAATCTAAAAGTATATGGAGATTAATTTATCTACTGTGAATTTTATATTTTTATGTAAACTGTATTAATACTGCACACTACTACTAAATAAAACAATGACTTTATATTGGCCATAATATGTATAAGTTTAGCCTATGTTGTATAATCGACTTTCTGTTTAAATTCAGAACGAACCACTTAGAAATTGTAAAAGTTCTTTCACCTTCATTGAGGATCTTCAGAGTGGTGTACGACCTGTTTCATTGATCATTTATACTTGAATTTAAAATATGTATGTATATAGGGTGTCCACCTACTGCCTGATTTTTGGAGCTCCACAAAATAAAAATGAACTCGGATGTACAGGGTGTTCAGTTTTTTCTGTATAGGCACTAACTTTATTTTAAATAGAAACCTATGTTTTTTTATTATTTTATAAAATCCTACATGATAAATTAAGGACAGTTTGTCTGATACGCCCCTATCAAAATATTAATAGTTTGCAAGATATCTGACTTTCTAACTGACTGATATATGAATTTTTTTCTTTAGTACATGAAACATTTTGGTAGTGTGAGCAGCTAGAAACAATTTCCTTTGATATGCTGTAGAGGGAGGATGTGTCATGCGAAACATGTACCAAAAGTTGTACTGCAATATACAGAGTGCAAAAAACATGGAAATGTTCAATATCATGTATTTCATATATATATCTTATAGTTGCGTAAAAGAATCATTACCTTCATTCAACGATCTTACACCGGTAAAAAAGAAAGTAAAGTAATTTTAACGAACTTAAATCAATAAATGGCTAGATAAAAACAAATGAAAATCTGCTATGAAATCGGATATAGAGAAATTTCATCAAAATAATTTACTAGAGATATTATCATATCAAAATATACAGGGATGTTTATTTAAAATTGTAACAGTTTTGTTAGTTCATTTAGTCAGTAGCTATAAATGATGAAAATTTCATAACAGCTACCTTATAAAACAACTTCACTAATAACCAAGTTTTGAAAAGGATGAGCATTTTATGTTTTTGTGACATGTGATGGCAGGCGATAAGGCATGTTAATAATAGTCAGAGGAATGCCAATCCCTCCTACTTTCACGTTCTGTATCTGTCGGGTAAGCATTCATCTCGGGTTAAGTGAAAAAGTAAAAGGCAACATCTACTGATAAATAGCGCCATTTGTAAATGACTTCAAAGCTTTGATCCTAATTTTAGTCTTCAAGTACTTGAAAAACTCCGCTATTTATAATCTAAAGTAACATTCCACGAGTCCCATTTCTGCCTATAAGGGCTTTAATTTTATTTATTGCCCTATATGCTTCCTCCGATATTTATTTCCCGTGTTATTGTGTTATTTTATTGCTCATAATGTCGTATACTGTATTGGGGACTATTAAAATACTTAGAATGGGCTTTTCTGGAGCCTATTTATATAGGGGTTGTTTTCAAGGAGGTCTGTCATGTTTTATGGGATTATACCTAGGTTCTTTCTTCTCTGTCGTGCTCTCAATGCAAGTATATAAGAATTCATAATAATATGTATCGTACTTTATGCGACAAGTTTAGTATACTTGACAGTACCTAATTCAGTTCTATAGAAGAGAACGGCATTAGAAAGTTGCTGGTGTATTTCAAAATATCAGTTCCCTAATAATCCCAAACATGTATCGTAACACAGCTGGTTATTTAGTAGGGAGCAGAACTATCACCCCCGCCTAGTCACACAACAATAAAA
>CAXKVY010008823.1:0-25825 GCA_964058915.1 Tetropium fuscum | reverse complement strand
ATAATTCTTGAACTGGAATAGCAGTTAGTAGAAGGATTGCTTGTAAATAACTTGTACATTAATTAGTAATTACGGCATTAGACCTTTTACTTTTCTATAACTGCACGGGGTCTTTACAGTTTAACGGGTACCGGGTAATACCTTATATATAAAAATTACTAAAATATAGATATAAATATATATTAGTTTATTTTATATAATTAATTATCAAAACCGCGCCAATTTAGCTTCGGTTATTTTTTATTTTCTTCCCGTGTCGTGTTGCTGTTCTGATTATGCAGATCTCGGATGTTGTTTGTTTGGTTTTTGGATGTTTTAGTGTTAAATTTATATTGCTGATTAAATTCGTACAATAATTATTATTATTATTCGTACATAGAGCAGTTTTTTTTACTATTTAGAGCAGGCATCAATTTAGCATGTACACACAACCGCACGAAAGATAAGTTTTGACAACCATAACCTAAGTTTTATTTGGCATCTTTAGCCTTTAGCTAAGATTTTCGTTTATAACGTATATATTTCATACTCTTAATTATTTATTAATATAATTATGTCATCCATAATTAAAGAAAAAATTAAAAGGCAAGGACATGAAGGTACAGCATTATCTTTCAACTTCCACTTATTTTTGGGCAATTGCAATAATTAACATGAAACATGAAATAAATAACATGAAAATCATAATCAGAAAAATGCTTCATATTCTAGCATTTATAATATTAAAATCATGCGTTTGGTAGCACTTTTGAACCCATAATTTGCAAATTTCTGCTGCAGTTTGAGAACTAAAGTATCGATATGTACTGGAAGAATTTTTACTTTTTTTATTATTGTTACTGGTACAACCCTTCATTGCACAGTTAACCATTGTTTATCACAATCACAAATGACCAAAATAATTAAAATAACGTATTTAAACTTATAAAATAATGTATTTAAACTTTAAAAGAATGTATTTTAAAGATGTGTCAAATTTGATTATTTGAAATTTGTCACGGAATGACGTCAGCAGAGGGAGAGAGATAGGGGATCGCATGCGCGTTAGCATATCTTGTAGTCTTAGTATCATGGAGTTGAATTACCGACATGTCAACTAGCTCTAGCCAGAGGTTTCTCCTTTCTGGGTCTTTGGTAAACCTTATTAATAAGATTTTTTGAATTATAATATGAATTTAATTGGATAAGAACATGGCATTACATCACCAGAATAAATATATTTATATTTTAATCGAATATCGCACATTGATAAAGTACTATATCAATTATATAATAAAAATTTATAAAATAATTATTGATTAATTGCAGCAACATAAATAGTTCATTTTTCGTTTCAACGCCGCCCCTGTCCAAGCCAAGCCCTCAAAGCTTGTAGGTAACCTTACAAATACA
Organism: Tetropium fuscum; assembly: GCA_964058915.1. Taxonomy (NCBI): domain Eukaryota; kingdom Metazoa; phylum Arthropoda; class Insecta; order Coleoptera; family Cerambycidae; genus Tetropium; species Tetropium fuscum. The sequence continues at coordinate 24,433 of CAXKVY010008823.1, read as the reverse complement.
TATCTCAATCATATCTCAAGGCACAGTACATTTTCGGTCTTCACCATATATTATTCACGCAATAAGGAAATACATTAGATTACCTTTGCCAAGAAGCTGTTATAAATAACATTTTAGTATTAAAATGAATCAGATTCATAAAATTTGTCAAATTATTTGAACATCTCTTACGGTATTCAAAAACCTCAAATGAATTTAACAGTAAGCCTGGCAAGTGTGCATTTCGGGTGAAAAAGACTCATATTACACTTGTAAGCAACAACATCGTACTATAAAGGTGTGCATTTAATTTTTATAAGTTATGTTTATATAAACATTTAAACTTTCTCTGGTGATATAAGTTGTGTGAGGTCATATTTTTTTAATATTTTCGCAGGCTACTACTACGGCATCAAATGATGCTACCTCGAAGCTTGCTGGGCACACTGGAATACCTTGGTCTTAGAAGATCGCTTGTCTAAACTTCACAGTACCAAAAGTCAATCAGGGAGCAGTTATATAAGCAGGACGAACTAGTGGAGGATATTTGGAAATGAAGAAGACGTAATGTACAAATATGCTGCTGGTTAAGCTGTAAATAATGGAAAATATTGGTGCATGTTCTTGATAGAATTCATTTGAAATTGAATTAACTAAAATTAAGCAAGGACTAACTTTTTGTACACACAAGAAGTTATTATAAACATGTACAATGATCTAAGAACAAAACTATGTTCTCCGTAACATCATTCTGTAACCAGAAGCTGAAATATTCGTTCTACTTGGAGAAAAATCAATAAGCCTTCTGATAAGTCAGTCGAAGGGGAAGTATCACGTTTAGCTAGCCTCCGCGCCCTGCAATTTGTCATGATCCGATGACATTTTTTTAACAAATAACCTGCAAATTCCGGGACATTTCCCGAAATGACATAAAATTACAGTTAGGATATCTGTTTGGCATAGAAATGAAAGAGTTATCTTTTTAAGTGAGATATGAGAAAGTCATAAGTTATTGTGGCACACGAATATACGTTTTAAAGAGGCGTCCCACGTACGGCTCTTCTTCGATATTCATGTTGCGTTACGATATAGTCAGCGAAAATAAAATGGCTCTCCGTGTGTGAACTGCACCGTATGGAGATAAATGAGGTAACATGTCCCCAATATCTATATCTACAAACCAAACGAGCGCCGCACTCTATAACCTCGATATAAGTCGAATTTCAGTGGATTATTTGATGTTATATTTAATACCTAATAAGAAGATAGCATAACATTTTCTTAGCATAACAGTGTTAAATATTGCCATGTAACTGAAACAATTTTAACGAAATATAAAAGTTTTTATAGTTCTGAATATTTATTTATATATTTATTTAATATATATATATACATATATATATATATATATATATATATATATATATATATATATATATATATATATATATATATATATATATATATATATATATATATATATATATATATATATATATATATATATATATATATATATATATATATATATATATATATATATATATATATATATATATATATATATATATATATATATATATATATATATATATATATATATACGATATATACGAGCCCCTTCCCATATCAGTTGGCCCACCCATTGAAATCTTAGTTTTTTGGTCAGCATCAAAACATAATAAATACTACAAGCTGTGTTTAGGTCTCAAAGTAATTAATAGGGAATATTTAATCTTATGCAGTAGAAAACACCCAATTTTATTGGTCTTCACTCCAATGTGTAACAAAGAAGCAAAATGTTGCAAGTACGGCGATCAACCCGTTTATTCATTACAAAGTAAGCCTACAATTCGAAGGTGGCCGTGGAAAACAGACGCCACAACAATTAAACAATTATTGCTAATACTCATAGCTGTCAGAATTCATTTGATACAGCTTCAAAGTAGTTGTGTTCTTTAAAAATGGGCAGAGGAAAGGTTATGGATGACAAAATTCGTTCCCTTATTATTAAATTTTACAATTGTGGGAAGTCAAACTCGGAAATTGCAAATTTATTAGAATTATCGCGGTATAGTGTAAGAAATATAGTTAGAAGATATAAAATGACGAGTTCAGTCGCTGCAAAGCCCCGATATGTAAAAAAAACAAGATTACAGATTGTGATAGAAGAGCGTTAAGAAGAATTATCCAGAAAAACAGACGTACCAATTACCTCGAGTTAAGTGTTCTGTGGAGTGATGCCGTTGGAAGACGTATTTCAAGATCAACAACTCAGAGAGAGGCTCACAAATTAGGATTTGGGACTTACAAGGTAAGTTTTTTAATAAAAAAAATGAACTAGAAAAATTAAAAGTGACAATTTTGCATTATGCCAAAGAAAAACCACTTTTAACACCACGGCAGAAGAAAAATAGGGTAAGATGGGCAAAAGAACATAAGGATTGGACATCTCAGCAATGGCGTGCAATACAATGGAGCGATGAGGCCCGATTCGAAGTTTGTGTTGGAGATAGTCGAAGTAGAGTTATTCGCAAAAAAAAATGAAGCATTCCATGCTGACTGTCTTAAAAGAAAAGTAAAATTTCCTACATCCGTCATGGTGTGGGGAAGCATGTCATCAAAAGGAGTAGGAAAACTCCATTTTATTGTCGCAAACGTGGATACAAACAAATATTTGGCCATTTTAGAAAAATCACTTTTACCGGTCATGGAAGAGTGTTTGACATCAGGCCAAGAATTTATGTTTCAGCAGGACGGCGCAGCATGCCACACCTCAAAACGAAGTTTAAAATGGATGGAGGACTATGGTATACCACTTTTGGAATGGGTTTCTAGTAGTTCGGAACTATCACCCATTGAAACTTTGTGGCACGAGATGAAAAAGGTGCTACGGAAATACCCTGCTCGAACAATCCCTGAACTGAAACAAAGGCTTCAGGAAATATGGGATTCTTTTATGCCAAGGCTTGGTTAATACTATGCCCCAACGAATTTCGGCTGTAATAAACAATAAAGGTGATGTTACCCAGTGGTAAATTATAAAATTGTTGTTTTGTTAATTTAACGTATTTGTTCACATTTATTTCTTTTTATTCTCATTTTGTGTTAGTTATCAGTCTCAGTCACCTAAGATGTATTTTTATGGTTAAAAGAAGTTGTCAAAAGAATAAATAAATTTGGAAGTTCGTGTCGTATATTTCTTCTTCTACTTTTACTTCATAAGGTGAAATTAGAAGGGGCCAACTGAAATGGGAAGGGGCTCGTATATATATATATATATATATATATATATATATATATATATATATATATATATATATATATATATATATATATATATATATATATATATATATATATATCTAATATCCGGTTAAATATGTTACGTTACCATGGCAACATATGTAAATCAAATTAATCATTAATTACTGATATAATTCACTGCGATACAATCATGTATACTATATATCTTCAGCTAGAAATTATAATATTGGAATATTATCAAATGGTGGTGGACAAATTATATTATAGTACATAGTAGTAGGTATAATAGCAGAGGTGACAATTTTATACCATTTGCATTCGTGCATCGAATACATTTATCATTTCTGTACTCCAAATTCATTGTCATATGTGACGCGACACATACATTTTGCTTCCCCATTACCCTGTTCGGTCCTCTGGGGTTTCGCTCTCCTACAAATGAAAATCGAAATAAGGAACATTTCCCTCGACTGATGGTTGGTCTACGGGTTGAGAAATTGTTACATCTCATTCCGGTTACGGTGCATTTCTAGCTGAATTTCTATCCGTAATTGCATATTCCTAAATCGAGTAACATTGCAAGTTGGGAAATAAGAAAAAATAGTACGTTTGTGCGTTTGTGCTAAATATTTATATTAATAGTCTATAATCCAACTACACTAATTACACTAGTTATACGAATTAAAATATATTCACGTTCATGCGAATCATTTTCAACGAGTAGTTCACTGTAACAAAAATGAAAAAATTAGGATGACTTGGAGAAATTACCAGATATGTATTGACTACTCATAACCTTAAACAAAATGCTCATAAGTTCTGTGTGATGCTATTTGATGCTAAAGTTAAAAGCAGTTCCGTAAAATTAAATTCAAAATAAAAACAAATGACGAATTGTCTTCAAAACTAAAGTAACGAACCTACTTGGTCATTGTCTTTGCGCTAATATGCGATTTTCGAGGTATGTCAATGACTATTAAACAACTTTATATATAAAATTGCAATTTGAACCTTCTAATTCACTATTACATCAAAATCAATAACGTACCGTCGACATTGGTTAATATTTCGATTTTGTAATATAAAAAAGGTCTGAAAAACATTCCTTTGCTAAACATTTCCCCATCTATTATATAAATCGCCCTGAAAGTCACTTGGGTTTTCGTCCTTCCTCAACCAATGTTTATAAACGAGGTTATATCGGAGGCTGGAATGTGTTACGCGTTCATTTTATTTCCAAAATGCGATACAACGGTAAGCTTATTTACTAGAACGAAATCTTGGTGTAGATAAACACCACTTTCAGGAGATTGATATTGATTGCTCCTCTATTTCCAAAACTATTTCATAGTAGTATATATCGTTGATTTATTTTAAATTATTGCAATCACGATGGCCTAAGAAATATGATTCAAATTTGAAATTCCGGCATATTTATGTTGAGAAATATAATATAGAGATAAAAACAGTGAGAAGAATATTGTTTATTATTTATTTTAGTTATAATTTAATCTAAAAGTATATGGAGATTAATTTATCTACTGTGAATTTTATATTTTTATGTAAACTGTATTAATACTGCACACTACTACTAAATAAAACAATGACTTTATATTGGCCATAATATGTATAAGTTTAGCCTATGTTGTATAATCGACTTTCTGTTTAAATTCAGAACGAACCACTTAGAAATTGTAAAAGTTCTTTCACCTTCATTGAGGATCTTCAGAGTGGTGTACGACCTGTTTCATTGATCATTTATACTTGAATTTAAAATATGTATGTATATAGGGTGTCCACCTACTGCCTGATTTTTGGAGCTCCACAAAATAAAAATGAACTCGGATGTACAGGGTGTTCAGTTTTTTCTGTATAGGCACTAACTTTATTTTAAATAGAAACCTATGTTTTTTTATTATTTTATAAAATCCTACATGATAAATTAAGGACAGTTTGTCTGATACGCCCCTATCAAAATATTAATAGTTTGCAAGATATCTGACTTTCTAACTGACTGATATATGAATTTTTTTCTTTAGTACATGAAACATTTTGGTAGTGTGAGCAGCTAGAAACAATTTCCTTTGATATGCTGTAGAGGGAGGATGTGTCATGCGAAACATGTACCAAAAGTTGTACTGCAATATACAGAGTGCAAAAAACATGGAAATGTTCAATATCATGTATTTCATATATATATCTTATAGTTGCGTAAAAGAATCATTACCTTCATTCAACGATCTTACACCGGTAAAAAAGAAAGTAAAGTAATTTTAACGAACTTAAATCAATAAATGGCTAGATAAAAACAAATGAAAATCTGCTATGAAATCGGATATAGAGAAATTTCATCAAAATAATTTACTAGAGATATTATCATATCAAAATATACAGGGATGTTTATTTAAAATTGTAACAGTTTTGTTAGTTCATTTAGTCAGTAGCTATAAATGATGAAAATTTCATAACAGCTACCTTATAAAACAACTTCACTAATAACCAAGTTTTGAAAAGGATGAGCATTTTATGTTTTTGTGACATGTGATGGCAGGCGATAAGGCATGTTAATAATAGTCAGAGGAATGCCAATCCCTCCTACTTTCACGTTCTGTATCTGTCGGGTAAGCATTCATCTCGGGTTAAGTGAAAAAGTAAAAGGCAACATCTACTGATAAATAGCGCCATTTGTAAATGACTTCAAAGCTTTGATCCTAATTTTAGTCTTCAAGTACTTGAAAAACTCCGCTATTTATAATCTAAAGTAACATTCCACGAGTCCCATTTCTGCCTATAAGGGCTTTAATTTTATTTATTGCCCTATATGCTTCCTCCGATATTTATTTCCCGTGTTATTGTGTTATTTTATTGCTCATAATGTCGTATACTGTATTGGGGACTATTAAAATACTTAGAATGGGCTTTTCTGGAGCCTATTTATATAGGGGTTGTTTTCAAGGAGGTCTGTCATGTTTTATGGGATTATACCTAGGTTCTTTCTTCTCTGTCGTGCTCTCAATGCAAGTATATAAGAATTCATAATAATATGTATCGTACTTTATGCGACAAGTTTAGTATACTTGACAGTACCTAATTCAGTTCTATAGAAGAGAACGGCATTAGAAAGTTGCTGGTGTATTTCAAAATATCAGTTCCCTAATAATCCCAAACATGTATCGTAACACAGCTGGTTATTTAGTAGGGAGCAGAACTATCACCCCCGCCTAGTCACACAACAATAAAAAAGGAAGATCAAAGAACAAAAGTAGTACACCTAGTTCGAAATACGTTAAGAAATCAGTAACAATCTGTAACATATCGGTAATCCAATGGATAATGCGGCAAAGAAACCAATAATCAATCAATCACACTTGAGTCCTAATCACGAATGTTAGAGGGCGCGCTTAGTAGCTTTTCATAACATACTATTAGAAAACGTACATACCTACAATATACTCTCGAATATATAAATTATGCCAATTAAATAAAAGTGAGCTTGACAACTATGTGACGTGACGTGACACTATTTTATAATTGATTAAAAGAATATGGAGCTCAATAGAAAATCATACAAATATCCCGTTAGAAGTATTTATAAACATTTTTATTTTTGTGTTGATATAAATGATTTTAAATTCCAAAATTATTTTTATGAACAAATATTTGGTCTGGGTATGGGGAATTGTTTATCTCCATCTGTGCAGATATAATTATGTCGGATTAACTTGCATTAAAAAACTAAGTTTCAAGATACCATTCTTTAAATGTAGATGACGTAATTAACCGCTTTACCTATTTAAAAACCTGCTTTTACCTGTTTAAAAATATCATAATATCAGGAAATAAACAATACTACTGACCATATGAATATATTAAATAAACCTAAACGTTATGGTAATAAATGTACACAACTGCATTATGCACATTACGAAATCTCCACGTCCGACCACTGAATTGTTTTTCGTGTTATGTAGTATGTGTATGTCTAAAAAGTTTATTTGTTCTATGGCACGTAATTAAAACTTGCTCTGTTGTTTAATGGGAACCTTTCCCTGCTATTTCTATTTAATCTTTTTCGGTGCCGCGGAAAGAGGAAAATTTAAATCCCTTATCATTTATAATGTGTTACTAAATCAAGGAATAAGATAGACTGACGCGACGCATTGAGTGACACTTTATATGACTTGTTGAAAACGAAAAGGAAGATAAAAAAAATTAAACCAACAAAATCCAAATAATTATTTCATAGTTTGCTGACCAATTGAGAATTAAATTCAGATAAATTTATTAAAGCTTCCTATAGGAATATGAAGCTATATTTTTGCTAAAGCTCCTCTGAACATGTGAGCGTACATTATTGTACTTCGTGACAAGATTAAAAAGCAAAAGCTAAATAAAAGTAAAATCCAACTGAAACTCACCCACTGATACAGCATTTTTTTCACTGGATTTAATCAAGTTGCTTCGCGTAAATATAAAAGTGTGTTATACTGGGACGTGATTAAGGAAGCAGTAGTAGTAAAATTTTGCCACCATAACAGCCAATGCGGACTCCCCGATAAAGCACTACTCATAAAATTTCATGGCACGTTGTTACATTCAATTTTGTCTACGAGTAGCAAAAAAACTACAACTACTGCTCTCTGAATTTGGAATTTTCATCTACATATACATAATTACACGTAAGTACTGTTATGTATCATGAAGCATCCATTGATTTTGGCACATTTATTCAATAGTACTACGATAAACCTAGAAAATACTATTTGCTCGATTAAATTAATATCTACGGATCGTAATTGAATCGGTTTTTGCAGAAAGGACCCATTTCTGCAATTTCGGGCTCAATCGAGATTTTTTGCCATATGGCAATATCCTAATTGTTTATATATGTATAGGTATAATGAAACTTAGTCTTGGACATCACTATATACTATATTACTAGTACTATATTATAGTACTATATAATTGGTTATAATATCAAGAATTCATGAGTTCCCTTTATATGGTACATAGACATTTCTATATTATGTTACGGTTACTGTCCTAACATATGATTTAACATGATAGTATATCGTGCAAAGTTTATTTTCATCTTAATATATATATATATATATATATATATATATATATATATATATATATATATATATATATATATATATATATATATACGTATATTGTACCTACTTAATCCCTAAATTATATTAAGAAAAAATCAAGTTTTCCAAGAAATAGCTTCAGTGTTTAATTGACGCCCCTTTATTTCCCGCTGGGTAATAAAGAGATCTGGGAGCTATAAGAGCTATAAGAAGATCTTCAGGTAAGTCGGTCAGTAATATCTGGTTATTATGCATCTATGCATAAAACTATTTTTCAATGCCTTCCTCTCTTTATGGTCCCAACGAACTACATGCTGCAGTTCTAACCGATTCGCTGATGCTGACGCCTTCATAAGTATCTATCTAGAAGTCTATTACTTCACTTTACTCAAACTTTAGGACCAATTTAAAGTAGTTCCATTCGCTGTTTATGACGTATTTAAACCCGTGCACTTTTACGAAAACTGCTACCGCAATGTTGTCTTGGGCATGAAATTACTCAAACCAGGAGAATCTTACACACACATTTACACTTACACTTTACCGTCGACTTTCGAAAATCCTTTTCATTTCAAAAGATTAATTTATAATAATTTATAATATTAATAAAATTCGTTTAGACAGGGACGCGAAACGCGACGTAAATTTGAAATAGGTATAATATTAATACATACCTAGATATAGGTATAATATTAATATATTATTTAAATTTTTGGTAGTTAATTATATTTAAAGTTTTTATTTAGAGTTTTATTGTTTTTCCGATTTACTATTTTTAATATCCTCACTTATTTGTATTAAGCTGTCGTTATTTATGCTTCCTAGATTTCAAAAAGGCTGAAAAGCTGTTTAATTTTAAAAATTTTGAGCATTTTTTTCTTGAAATGAGACCAAAAATTCAAATTGCTATACCATACAAAACGATCGTGATCGTTGATTGAATACAGATATGCCAGAATCGCTAAATATTGATGGAATTTTGGCACATTTTCGCATTTCTTCAAATTTCTAATGTCCCTCCGATATCGTAAATGATGTTTTGATATCGACTGGAGATATTGCCATAATTTTTTTAGGTGTTATAATTTCGTTTATGACGGGCACGTTACAGTTTTACACGAAATTATTTTGTCTCCTATTTCAATCTTGAAAATATGGTCGTATATGGATTCCAATATATTGAATTCGATGGTGCAGTTGGTTTTGTTACGAGGGTTAGAAGCGCAGTCTATTAATATAATATAAATCTATTAATATAATATAAATATTGAAACACATTATAACACGACGTTCCCCATCCAAGTCAATTTACAATTAAAACAGATTTAGTAACAATTCGATTAGTAACAGTAAGTAATGTTGTTATATAGCCCTATACACATTTTATTATCTATTTATATACAAACGTTTATATACATATTTTCCTCTATATTTTATGTTTTTATATTTTTTTTCTTTTTCATATAATAGTTCTTTTTTTTATTTTTTTTTTATTTTTATGTATTTATATATTCAGTCATGAGTGGTGTTATTGGTCATCATTGTTCAATTATTGCTTATTAACCTATATAACTATGTAAATTGCTAAAATCATTCAAAAAAAAGTATCTGAAATTGTTAATCATATGCCTGCATATTTTTATAGAAAAAAAATATGTTTTTAAACGACCAGAGTGAGAGGACAGCCAGTAACCTAAAATGAATTATCTCACACGTTCTTTTAAATCAATCTTCTCTATTATCTTCATAATAATCTCACATAATGCACTGGTTGCCGGGGGTTGCCGTGGGTTGCCGTAACACCTTTTTCAGCGTTTAGGGAGTTCAGCAACGGAGAACATCAGAAACTTTCCGCAAGCTGAAATCCCACATCCCACTTACGTCAAGTGTTCGTACCTCAGAGGAGTTGTTAACATGCTAATTTAATTTGGAAATATCGACTGTTCCCGCATTTCCTGGGTAGTTAGAACGAAATGGCTTATCTTGTATTGAGAATGGCATACAACAGGTTTGGGACGTTAACTCATTAGTTATTTACCGATATTCTGTTGGAATGGAGATGTTGGTTGGGTAAGCCTGCCAATCACGTTCCAGCGCCGCAGTACGATTTCGTCGAATGCAATTGCAGCACAATTTTTTTCAAAATCGCATGGGAACACACACGTTACGATCTTGCAGTAGCAGTTTTGCTTGCAAATGTTAACATGTCAGATGAAAATTTAGTTAAAGCGGCTCTTACGCGTGGTAAACAGGAAATAAAAAAAATACAAGGAACGTAGGTGGTGTTGCAAAAATTGGTTATTAATCAGCCATACGTCTATATATATATGTCTTTGTATGTACGTTGATTTATTAGAAGATTCACGATTGCTTCCAGATGATTTCCTAGGACCCTACATCAGATTTGCTGGCATTGTTTTCAATTAATTTTAATTAATGCTCTCGTTTTTCATATAGCTCTAGAAAATTTATTATGTCTCGCTATAGGCAATTTTTAAAAGCAAATTGAGGATTTGTTTTATAGTATTAAAATCATATGATCGAATCGTAAGTCACAATACACTGCCAAATAAACGATTGAACCAACAGTGTTGTAATGCTGCAGACTGGCTGGTTTGTGTGCAAACAAATTGGATAATATGAAGATAATGAAGATCATGATGAAGATAATAAAACCATGTGCACACTATCAATGAAATTAGACAAAATAATACATTAAGACCAGACATCGAAGGATCTACTTACAGGACTATCTGCCAGAGGCGCTAGCGTAGTTAGAAATAACGCTCGGTTATTATCTATATGTCGCAAAAAAGCGTTTCAGCATAAAATTATATTTGTAGGTATTGTAGAAAAAGTGCGCCTTATTTGAAATTATTTTCAAATGCCTACATAGTAATTACCTATTATAGTTACTAATGATACATAATTAATAATTCTATTAATTTATATTCTTGGCTCTTTCAAGTTAATGTCACGGGAAAATTAAGATTTGTTCCGATCTAAATTATTGTGAAAGTAAAAGGCTAGAAATTATTGTTCTTTTAAGATGCGTATTTTTTAAATATTGTCCCAGAAAATTTAACCAAGGTGAGAATGCGTAATAGGCTCACCTCGAAATAAGGCCCAGTTTTCATAATTCGATGTTACAGCCAGGGGCGTTTTGAACCTGTTTGAAACTGTTCGCACGGGCGCGTGACCTTAATAAATAATTTATAACAAATTTACTATTGGGAATTAGGGCGTCATATTTTGTATATCTTATTTTTCAGTGTGGTAGAACAATTTTATGCAATAAAAAAATGGAAATGTTCCCTATTGTTAGGTATTACATAGGTTTTTTTTTTCAAATATCAGCAATTTTTAGATATATGTGGCTTTATTACATAGGTTTCAATGCTAGTAGGTATTGTATTTTAAATGAAATTTATAAAATTATAAAACAGAAGAGTACATTTTAGTCACAAATATTTATTAGCAATATTACCATCATAGAACATTGAGAAAAATACTTATATTTTCCTATAAAAGATAAAAGAAAACAAAAATAAATAGTTTGTAGATTATAAATCAGTCAACACTTCAATGAAAATAAAAATACAAATAAATAGAAAAACTGGAGAACAAAGAAATGGAATATAAATAAGGAATTTTCAACAAAGAAATGGACAATAAATAAGGAATAAATAAGGATATTTTCTGGAGAAATACATTCATGACCCTTCACTGTGAAGTTGAAATTAGTTGCAAACTGATTTAACATAGATTCAGGAGAAGGTTTTATGTCTCTATGGGCATGTATTAATGTTAACCCTTTGAGCCTCTCCTGGCCCATTGTAGAATGCAACAAGTTTTAAATCTCTTCAAAGAAGAGAAGCTTCTTTTTGGTGAGGCTATAATTACATGTGCCATAAAGAGAATCTTAATAAGTTGGAGCATTCGAGGGTTAATTATATTGGTCTCACACAGATTTAGCGTCTCTATGGCGGAATTCGTTAAAATTTCATTGGGAAAATCGATAGGCGATCGTGCTTCTATGTACGTACCTATCGACTAGAACTTTTTTTACTTTCGTCTAGGTCAGTTTTATACTTCACTATAGCTTACATAGCAAAATAAGTTGAAAAAGGAGCTGAAGGTGGTTCTTATTTCTTCCACTGGTCTCTTGCAACTACACCTCCTGCACCCCCCTTCCCCCTATCTACGACCTTGGTTACAGCGTCATTTATCATTTCATAGTTGAAACATATGGTAGGCTGTACTTTAATTGGTCAACTACATTATTCATGGTGCCTAAAATAATAGTGGTAAACGTACATTTAAATTTTTAGAGAGTATATTTAATAATTAAAATCATTATAACTTGCAGTAAAAATATTGTATTATATTGTGAATTATTTTAGATCACAATAATATATTTTGTATTTTTTAACTTTTTGTATATTCTATTTTTTATAGAGGATTTCGTATTTTTTGGGCTGTATAATGCCGAGTATGTATTACAACCCTAAATTAAGTAAATTTTCAAGATATCCATAATTAAGCAGTTTTATGCATCTCTATAGGAACCCGAGAAACTACACACATATAACCGACTCTGCAAAGTCTCCGGTTTCAACTCCAGTGGGAAGATTGTGCCAATGAAACTTGGAAAATGCATTAAACAACCTCAAGGATTCCGTTCATTTTGGATTTAATGTATATAGCGAACAATCAAAGTGCCATATCGCAGACGATTGAAACTTGCTTAATATTGCGCCAAACTTGGTAATATCGAAACTTGCCCGAATTTATTTTTGATGATACCGAAATTGATTTCAGATATTAAGTTTGTTGCTTTCATGCAGCAAGGCAACGGGAAAGTTGTGGCTGCATGTGTCACTAATGGCCGTTGTTCCAAGAATCCGTGAAATAATGAATTACACAATCTACGTGACTAGGTTTTAAAAGCGCTTATAATCGTAAAACATGAAATGCGTACCAGTGAAGCGGGCCCTTATATATAATTTTTTTATATAAGTTATCTTTAAGTGCAGCTCTACTGAATATATTAATATATATATATATATATATATATATATATATATATATATATATATATATATATATATATATATATATATATATATATATATATATATATATATATATATATTGTTTTATTAGGATTAACCAGTCCATGTGAACTAACACGGCATTGACTTGTTAATGCCAGAGCACCCTTGTTTGAATGAGTTTAGGTCTAAATTAATAATATTGATGGTATCATGAATTTCTGGGACTGGACATGTTCTGTTCAGTTGAACATCATCCGCGTATAAATGAATGTGGCAAAATTTAATTGACGACTATATCAAAGATGTACATAGAGAATAGAATTGGGATAGAATGTACAGGGAGTTCTGTCGGAATATCAAAAGTAGCTACCCTCCAGCAAAACGGAAGTGGAAGAGAATTACTCGCCTTTACGATTAATTTAGCACATGATATCAAATGTATGACAAATAACTTGGTAATTCAATTACCCTGCAAGCGGTTATTACCTCGTTCATAATTAATAAAAGTTACGGAAATTACACCTAGTAAACGCGGAGAATTATAATCGGATTATACACCGCCAGCTCCTTGTTAATAGTTTGTCGTTTAGCGGAATTGAAATGTCACAAAATCAATAAGACAGGTGAATGCGAGTTTCAGCCGTCGGATTGTATTCACAGAATATATTAAGTGCATTGCAAGGATTGCATAGTATATTTTAATTGCAAATTCTAGAGGTACAATGTTTTATTTTATTTGCATGACAAGTCTCAAAGAGAGGTGTCACCACTCCAAGGGGTGATATAATCTTGAGACATCGAAAAGCTTGATATGTTACTCAAAAGTTTCCGTGAACAAGGAAATAATATTTGTTATCTGGACGAAATTTGTGTTTAACAAAAGTGTAGAAAGATAAAAATGTTAAAATTTCTTGACAAGTAAAGGGTAGCCTATAATGTAGTGACACATTTTGTAGTATAATACATTACCACTGAAAACCCTATATTATGTAAGTTTTTGTGTTGTTCGATAAAAAACCCATTTTTTTAGACAAAAATACAAGGCGTATAAAACGTACAAAATTTTAAGCAAAATTAGTACATGGAAATCCCTGTCTTAAATTAAATTAGGCAGTTCTGATTTTTTTATGTTGTATGTGATGACACACGTAATGCCAAAACCAATATTTTTCCACCTCGAAAGCCCTCCGGACCATTGATAAATATTTGTACACCTAAAATATTCGAACTCTTTTCAGTTTTTTTCAAAAGTCAGTATAGACACTTTTTAAGTATATTAAATTTGCAACAAAATGACAATAATTTTGTCTCGATGGACCAAATAGTTTGGACCAAAGATATAGCTGTTCAAAGATTTGCAAAATTTATGTTCACCACATATGTTATTGAAGTAAACTAAAATTTACAATAAAACGAGACCAATTGTGTCTATGTAGATTTTCGTAAATTGCTTAAAATATGAATTATTTATCAACCACAACCTTTAAACAAACAGGCCAAGGAACAACTGGATAGGGCTGGAACCTTTGATGTAACTATAACACTCGGAGTAGTTTCCACAAACACCAAAACACTTTCACTTCGCTCGACGCACGTTTCGCCAACCAAGTTGGCATCATCCTGAGACGATTAAAACTGAAAGTTGAAAGTGGCAGTTTTAATCGTCTCCGGATGATGCCAACTTGGTTGGCGAAACGCGCGTAGAGCGAAGTGAAAGTGTTTTGGTGTTTGTGGAAACTACTCCGAGTGTCAAAGAACAACAATAAAAATGTGGAGAGGAAAAAACCCATATATCACCTAATCGACGAATTCCTTCATGCATTTTAAAATGCATTTTAAAATTGTGATTCTACCCGGAGGATTCAAATTAAATCTTGTGCGAAACTGACGTTAAGTAACGGTTACTTTTAAAGAAATTTTCAACAATAAAAACCTGATGATTAATTTTTCGAAACCGGCAGCACGTTATGGTCTATTTGACAATTATAACAATTATAAATCTCTATGGTTCTGTTTAAAAAAAATAGTATTATACAGAATGTAACTTTACATAGTTATTTTTTACTTATATTTTCATACTTTGGTACACCTTGTATATTTTTGCAAATAAAATCTGAGTTTTTCTATCGAAAATCACCAAAATCTTACCTATAGGTTTTTCAGAGGCAAAGTAATTAGACCTCAATGTTAGTCACTACGTAATGGGCCAACCTTGATACTTTTTATGGACTGTCAATAGGGTTTAAAGCATCTTCAGGAAAATGGAGACGATTAATAGTCACCCAATTTCGTAGAAGCACCCGCACTAATATTTTTGAGGATTTGCATTTTTTATGAACTTTAATCACTGTCTTTCTTTACCAAACAGACTAGCGTTAGGCTTTTAGAAGCAGCACTGTATGATAATCAGTGAATATAAATATCACTTAAAAGATCTGTCTGTGTATGAAACTCCCATAGGTGGTTACAGCCCGTCACGAGAAGTAAACATGCCTGATTTATTATTCATCCCTCACAGGTCTGAAATTACAGTAAGAATGCGACAAGCGTCTCTCCGAAAGAATACTCGTCCGGAATTTAAAAATATTCATCCTCCTCGAATTCATACTCCAGCACTGGCAGAAGGGTCTAAAAACTATACCTATTTCAGTGGCGTTTTTGCTAAAACTATACGAAAGCTAAGAGTGGTTGGAAATTTGTGCTGAATGCTGAATAATATATCAATCAGATTCCGATTTGCATTCCTTTTTAGTCAACGAGGAGCAGTTCTGCTATCATTACCTGATAGGGATTATTTACAATATTATGTAACCCAATGACAAATTTTTTTGAAATTATTTATTAGTAATTTTAATTTAAACGGTATGTAGGTGGGAGAAGTTGGCATTGGATTTCCCCAACTGCTTATTACGAAACAGTGAGTTTTATCAAACCTTACAAGAACCTCTTTTTTTATCAAATGATATCAGTAAATCGGAAAATGTAAAGAAAAATACATTGACATAGGTAGACTGGAATTGCTTAGAGAGAAGATAACATACGTCATCATAAGCTGCCTATCGATACTATTTATATATTTGTAACTAATGATCTATAAATAACTAACCTATCGATACGAATTAATTTACATGGGACTGATGGCCTGACGACAGTCTACACGATGGGCGAAGCCGTGACTTATGTATCTTCTCCAATCAATTCGAATATTTTATCTATATTTTTCCTCAAGGAGGTCAACTTGTCACACATACACGCTACTGATAAACGAACTGCCGTGATCTTATTGTTGTACCGTAAGACTTTAAACGGTTTCATACTAACGCTTTCCGCTTCGATCACAAAATTAAAGAAAATCAATTTCAACTCCCTCTATCTCCGAAGGGTTCATTATTATTATGTACACCAATAATGTTTATTCGCGAAAGATGCATACATTTTTTTAAAGTTTCTAGTTAATCCTGCCGGGAAAGACGTTCTCTTTGAGAAGTAGTCTAATGATATCAAAGAGTGGACATACCACTAGATGACGATAAGGAAAACGGAATTTCATTTTATTCTATAGCTTCATTATTTCTTCATAGATATCCAATTTTTAGGGCTCATTTGAAAGCTGAGGCTTCATGTTAAATAAACTGATCAACAAAATAAACGTTACACTGCCAAATTTGCTCTGATTTTGGAACAGAATAAATCTGGATTGCCGCCGCCTATTTAGTTTCTGTTTGAAGTGTTTGCTAGTACAATGTTTTGTCTGCCGGTCCTTGTTTGTACCAAGGATATATGTTTCATATAAAGTTTCTACAGGGCGGAAAATAAAACAGTGTTAAATTTCTGAAATTTCGGTATCGTCCCATTTCAACAAAAAATTTTTTTTCTGGATTTCAACATGAATGTCATAAATTAGAACCTCATATCTCGAAACGGTTTTTGCGATTTTCGTTGATTTGCCTTTAGAATCCAGAAAAAAAAATTTTTGTTGAAATGGGATGAAATGCCGAAATTTCAGAAATTTAGCACTGTTTTATTTTCCGCCCTGTAGAAACTTTATATGAAACATATATCCTTGGTACAAACAAGGACCGGCAGACAAAACATTGTACTAGCAAACACTTCAAACAGAAACTAAATAGGCGGCGGCAATTCAGATTTATTCTGTTCCAAAATCAGAGCAAATTTGGCAGTGTAACGTTTATTTTGTTGATCAGTTTAGTTATTAAGGCAAACGTATTTATACTTAAGCAATTATAACGCCAAACTGATTGTCATAGTATCATTAGAGGAAAGGCGGAGGGCGGGGGAAAATGGACCTCGAGAAGAACGAATTTTGATAAGAAATTTCTGTAGGAATAGGAATCAAAGTTCGAGAAAAATTAATGACGCATTTCGGAACCAAACAAGAGTTTTAGTCTCAAATCGCATGATAAGAATAACGATTACTCGCAACTTATCTCGTCTATAATAGTGAAGCGTGTGTTTATCCTACTTATGACATGAAAGTGTATGGGCTCTATGAAAGTGTAAGTGACATGAATAAATTAAAAGTGTAGGGACCTATAAAAATAATAAAAATAATGTTTTCATGAATTTAGATTTGAAATTGAATTTACGTTTTAAAAGAATCAGGGACTATTTCAGTTTTTATGGTACTTTGTAATCCTAAGACCTCAAATGTAGAATATTTCTAGAGCCGGGCATCGAGCAAAATGCATACGCTTGCTTCCCCGTCATCGGACAGCTTAATGAGCATTGGTTCGCAATCGCTTGCATTTGAGAGAAGAGTGGAAAAACTGTCTTTTCACCGATGAGAGCAGATTTAACCTGATTTATTCTAATGGCAGAATTTTAGTGTGGCGGGAACCTAATTCTAGAAATGCCGAAAAAATATGGTAGCTCAGGAGGCTTTTGGTGGAAGAGGTATTACTGTTTGGTTTGAGATACCGCTATAGGGACAATGTTTTGGTTCCAATAGTTATTCCCTATGCGAATGATTATGGAGAAGAATTTGTGTTAATCGACGACAATGCCCGATCTCATCGGGCCCATATTGTTAACCAGATTTTGGAAGAAAACCATGTACATAGGATGGAATGGCATGCAAAATCGTTATTGTAGAACTACCTACATTATAATATCAATATAGTTGTTATTAGTATTATTATTAGTACCTTTATACAACTGCTGCAATGATGGATCTGAATATATACCAGTCAACTGATCAGATATTCAAAAATTTCAAACAAATATTTATTATGTCCCATTTTAATTAAAATATAAATTATGTCTGGATCGATCAATTAAAATCTGTTGTAAATAACACACATCGGACATATTTTTATAAACCGTAATTAATATGTCAAAAATGGAATATACTCTGATGGCATTAAAATATGACCGAGCAGCAATCAAATAAAAAGAGAAATATTGTCGCATCGATCGGAAGCGGCACGTTACACAACTTTAACAATTTGAAATATTAAATAACGCACGCTGAGCGATGATGTAGATATTAAATGATACAAATTATTCCCGTAAATAACTAAAGTTTGACAGTATAAAGCCGCTTGTTTAAATAAATCACATTCCGAATTTAATAACTCCTCTGACGTTTTAATAAAAAAAAACTTCCAAAACAAGTGGGATTATTAAATGACTTAATTAACAGGTCGTCGCCGGGAATTAGACATTGCTTTTAGCAAAGTCCTTTACATAATTTTCTCGGTAATGGTTCTCGGTTTTGGGAGGGTATTTAAAGTTAAAATCTTAGGCAATATAGCAACCAAGAAAGTTGGAATATTTTGGCTTGCTGATTCCTGCTGCGTGGTGTTCCCTATGGTGTTATAATAAATAATTATTTTTCTCCAAATTGCTTAGATACCATGTAGGTCAGAAAATACTTTTCGGAATCTCTGTTCCATCCTCTACAAATTTTATTTGAATATTTGTTTACGAATTACCCTGGCAACGGCATTGTGAATGACAACAATAATAGGAATGTTCATAAAAAAAATAATTATTTATGTGCCTAGAAAAGGTCAAAAATAGGTTATAAATTAAATAGATAATAATAATATAAAATAATAGACCTACCAGGAAGAGCAAGCGAGTGAGATAAATACAGAGAACCTAACTTGTGTTAAATGAGAATCCTTGCCTTGAAGATTTTCCACACTCAAATTAGTCATCACATCTGCAGGCTCCCCATAATAAAAGATATTTGCATGAACAAAAAATCACTATCAGATGCTTCTTTTAGTAACTTGTTAATATCATTGCGTTCAAGAGTTCTCCATTCTTTTGGTTTGTGATCTTTTGTCTTGATCTTCAAAAAATTTAAAAGTTTCGCAGAATTAGAGATATTAATGTTTTTGTAAAATTGAAGAATTGGCTTAGGCATTGAATAATGATTTAGGTCCATAATGATGATGCAACAAATTTCTTGTGTAGATCAAAAAAGTAAGCAAGTAAAACACTTTTATTTATACCTTTAACATGCTTAACTTTCATCCAGTCGGTAGATGTTGAGTGTTTCCAGGTCTCAAGTGGATCGCCACGGCCCTTCCCCAAGCCTGCCTCAGCCCACAGCCCGTCACCCATCCAAGAGCCAGCCAACGTCCGCCTTGCTTAACTCGGAAGGGCGAAATCTTACCTACCGGCCAAGTCTCGCGGACAGGCGAGGCGGTCCCCAGGTTTTCTATAATAAATTTACCTATTTATTAAGAGTCCTCAGTCGATATCCAAAATTATGGCCGCTAGGCAGTGCTGTTGGATAAAATTTTGTATTCAGCGTGACTTATATAGAACATAACACACTTGTACCATAAGTAGCTATTATAGCATCGATTATATAGCATAACTATTATACCTATCCATTTTTTTTACAATTTGACATTTCTACACATCCTTATTGCTGTTACTTGAGTTTGCCTTATCTGAATTTAACAAACAATGGCTCATTTTATATAAAGAACTTGTTTTTTATATTTATTACAATTAACAAAATTTAACTTGTATGCTCAGAAATATTCTATCCCTTTCCTTAAAAAAATCAAGAAAATTCTGGCTCTATTAATGTATTTAATCAGCTATTAAATATGCAAAATAAAAGTGAGAGACAAAAGTTTTCGAAATTCCGATCTCTCTTCATATCAGTTTTAAAATTATTACATCCATTATTGTAGCATTATTGATGTAAAATTACACATTTTACGATTCTGGCCATTTCATGAACATCCGGTTTACTCGAAAGTGACACCAATTCTTTGTTTTTAAAAGGAAACACCCTGTGTATTATTTCATTTTAAAAGTTCTGCAAATATTCTGAATATGATAGATTTATTTATTTATTTTTTTATTTAATGATGCATTTTTGGATGTAGGTACGTATGTTAAACATTTGTCGTATAGCAAATAATTTACATATCCACTGGTCTCTCTGTTACATGGAATATATCAAAAAGGACAGGTCTTTGTATTCGGACGTTTGAAATATATTTTGCTAGGTCTCGCTGTCGCCGTACCATCCATTCGGATGATGGTGGCCGTTCGTCGACCATCAATTTACTTAAATTTCATTACCGATATCGTGCGCTCAATTGCTTTTTTGCTGGGATCGAAATAATATCGCTCTGCTACACGATTCTCTTCTCTATGGAGATTTTTTCCTCTTTGTTGATTAGTTCGGAACTGACGTTGCTAATGTTCCAGCAGCATCCTGAATGACACTCTTATAAAAATTAATATACTACATACATAATTTTAAAAATTTCAACTAATTGTTTTTATAAATATTAGAAATAGAAATAATAGGTAAAAATCTACCTGTAACCGTTAATATAATTTTATTTACTTAGACGTACATTTACATTAAAAATCTATTTTCCGAAATCTCTGCAGATAACGTGTTTTTATGCCATTGCCAATAGAACTGGCAATGTGCAGGCTATATTCAGTTGCAATGCCTATAATATAAGACTTCAATTCATGTCATGATGATTTTTGCCTAGGGGAATATCCCTCAAATTGCCCACGGAAGGCCAACGGTCCCCCAAACAAGTACTTGTTTTACCATATATCTTCTCTTTTATATTCTGTACAGATGGCTGTCTCCCTGCTTCTTGTTATGGAGCTGATGTTTCCTTACCTGGCAGTGTCCAGTCAGGATTCCTATTGCGAATTGTAGTTTGCCTCTGAACATAGCTAGACAATTGCTTGCTGTCTCTTCGCTGGAATATCTTCGGATATTTTTATCTAGCTAACAGCTACTTGGTTCACCTCATAGCTTCTTAAACTTCTTATAAGTATTTTTATTGATGATTTGTAATTTCGCTGCAATTGGTAATGTACTAGGCCCAAAAAAAATTTAAGACTGGCTGGCTTCTAGGCCAATTTGTCATTTTCTTGATTGCCATTATACAATGAGTGTGATGTAGTCCAATATAGGGTGATGTTATTCATCTGGCAGACTCTCACAAGCGCTTGGTGATATTTCCATATTAGCCCTTTTATTAATTTTTTAATTTTTCATGGCCGGTAGTAATTGTCTACTATCCGTGTAGATTATGATTGTCTTGCCCGTTATTCATCTACGAGCAACCTCTCCCATGGCTATAGTTATGGCTATCAGTTCTGTTTGTACTACACTGGCATTCTTATCCATAGTCCACTTACGTTGAAATCGTAGACATCTAGAATATATGTCACAGCCTCTTTCCTCTTTAATCCGTATGTGAAGACACATTCAACGGTGATCAAAAAGAAGAGAAGCAGTCTCATCTTCACTATTAGTTTATTTGGCTTAAAGTTTATCAAAGACAAGCCGAGGCGGAATTCCATCTGCACATAATAAAAGGGTTATCGTTTTGACAACCTCTGTCCACAGGCGGCATTTAGTTTAGCCACAGCTTGCGTTTAGTTGTATAACAACGGATTTCAGGCCAACCATGGTCATTTCTTCTAAATGTAAGTTTAGTGGTGGAAGTCACAACATTACCTCCATTACTCTCGTTGGTGTTGTTCGCGTAGCTCCGCTTATGCTCAGACAGGCAACTTTTTGTACCTAGCACAGCTTGAGTTTTGCTGTTAATTGTTGCCTCTTGGGCCTTCATAGGGCATCATGGGTTTGATGATGGCGGTGTATATTCACATGACCACCAAATTTCATGCCCTAGATTTTCCCAATGGTTCTGCGAGACTGCCCATATGAGATGTTTTTATTCTTGTTTCAAGTTGAGGATTTCATTTTAGTTTAGCATCACAGGTTACATCCAGATATTTCACCCGCGCAAAGTGGAAAGTGCTTTCATTGGCTCCAGTTCCAGTTCTATTTCTCTTTTGAGGAGAACCATTTCAGTCTTTCTCGGGTTGATGGATAGAGCTCCTCACACCAATGTCCAATTGTTCTTAGGAAGAGAAGAGAATGCAGACGTTCTCTGGCCAAGTATTCCATTGATTAATATCGTTAGGTCACCTGCGTAATCAATCGTGTAGAATCTTTCTGTGTTGAGGTGGTTTTGGAGGCTATCAAGAACCAGGTTCCATAGCAGTGGTGATAGTACCTTTCTGCGGGCAGCGTCTGGCAACCAATCGTCTTATGACAGTGTCTCCTACACTGAATTAAATATCTACTTACCTACATTAGAGGAACGTTTCTGTACGACAGGGCTGCTATCATTTTAGGAGAGGTGGTTTTGTTAATACACCCTCTATACACTCGTATACTAAGACACCCAGAGTGGATTGCTTGTAATCCTAGGATTTCTCAATCCGACTTGCTACCACATGAAGAGTAGTATCGGTGAATCTATCTGGTGTATATTCATGTTAGTGGAGATGCACAGGATTGTTGGTCAATGTTACAACCCTCAGATAACGCTCACATAGCTTCTCCATTGCTTTTAGTAGAAAAGTGATTAGAATAATAGGATGGTATACTATGGGGGTGGTAATGCTATTCTCCCTACTTCTGATATGAACATTACTTTTACTTCTATCCATACCTTTCGGATATAAAGGTATGCTAGGCACATCCTAGTTTCATTCTAAAAAAAATATCGTAAACTATCGTATTTTCTTGTCTTTATGCACCTCCAAATTCCATATCGATTATAGTAAGTGAGTTTCGCTGCTCTTGCATTTTTTATGAACGGCAGTACATGCGATATGGCGTGGGCAGAAGAAAAATATAACTAGTTTAATGTAATCATAGGAGAGAATAAGTACGTAAAGTATTACGTTGGGAATGAATTATATGGCGTGGTTATAGTTAAGTCTAATAACACGGAGAAAGTTTTTTAGATCGATATCAATGATAATATAATCGAAATAATAACGAAAATTATGCGATTTTTGGCTGATAAAAAATATTCCAGATAAGTAACTTTTTTTGCACTTAAGAATTAGTCTAAAAATAATTTAAGCATTACCTTAAAAAGTAATATTGTTTTATTGATATACATCTTATTTGTTTAAGGGCTAGAGAGAGATGGATTTCGTAAGTTTGGCATCTTTTATAACACGCTGTTAAATAAATAATAGATATATTACACCTGCTCACCAATAAAAGTTGATGACACTGGCATATCATAATCTGCACTGACTATAGAAATATCGCGTGATGTTCGGTAATTTATATTTCAGTATGTTGAATTTATTGGCTTGCATATGAAATAGAGTGAAATGGAGATCTTACCTATGATAAGTTCCTGTTCGATTAAAGAAGAGGCAATATGGGTCAGCTAGACTGGTCATTCTACCGGCGCATCCGGCAAATAATCGAATGTAGCATCTATACTCTTTTTCTGCTATCTTGGCGTGTATGACGTATACGTATACAATCGTACGGATCAAATTAATGTGCTATATATAATAGAACAGTTCTCAACAGTTTTAAGAAGGCCACCTCGATGTCTTCTCGGGCATTGAGGTAGCGGCAAATGCAGTTATTTAATCATTAATTCTGGTAAAATCTCGACAAAGGTATGAGAATGAATATGAGAATTTTGAGAATTAGAGTAGTTCAAGGAACATAAATCT
>CAXKVY010008822.1:0-28104 GCA_964058915.1 Tetropium fuscum | reverse complement strand
AAGAGCATTCCAGCTAAAGACTTAGACATAAAAAAAAATGTCTGTCATATCGAGGACCACTCTCTCGCCTTGATTCTTTTTCACGACATTATTCTGCTTTCCTAAATACACCTGCAGATTGTGGATATAGGCCTTGGTGGCATCACAGAGAGCCCAAACTTTTATCCCGTATTTGTCGGGTTTGCTTTTCATGTAAACTCTAAAAGATAATCGACCTCTAAACCTGAGAAGTTGTTTGTCGACGGCCATATGAGTTCCTGGATACATCATTCGTTTGAAATTTTCGACAAAATTGTCAAATACGCATCTAATTGGCGCTAACTTATCCACAGCTTTATGTTCTTCTCTCGTTTCAAAGTCATCAAAACGAATCCATTTTGTAATTGCAACAAATCTATCTCTTGACATAGTCGCAGGCAAAATGGGCCTACTGTAGCACATATCCGAAATCTACAACATTTCAATTGGCTCCTTTGTGGCTTTCGGAGCTCCTTGAGAAATGAGACCTTTATTTTCTGTTTTCTTAATTTCTGGTTTTTTTTCATTCCACTTTTCATATTCTAAATTAGCTTTTTTATTTGTTTTTACAACTATGATCTCTATAATGCTATCTGATACAGAAACGGAGAAAGAACACTTCCATCATGGTTTCAAAATGTTTGCTGTATTCGGTAAACCCAATACCATCTTATAATATTTTTTTTGGTAGACTTAGTAGATCGTATTGGTCGTTTATACCAAATCGTACCATCTTTCCTAGTACAGGTAGGCAAAAGGTTTGTCTTTGGAGTAAGGTGAAAGATTTAATGTTTCAAGAACGACCACCGACAAGGGAAAATATGGTTTTTAGAATAGAAAAACCAATCCACAGTATATCCGCTGCGGAAATAGATTCTGCCGTGCAAGTAACACGCGATAGACTTGAGCCTTATATAGAGAATGATGGCAAGTAGTTTGAACATCTGGGTACTCAATAGAAATTGTTTATGAACAAATCTTGAATGGGTTCATCAGGCCAGCTGAAAACAAATCTTAAATGGTTTTTATCAATTGCCTACAATGCAACACATATAAATTTTTTATTATTACTACTCTTTTATTATTATTACTCTTATTACGCTTTATTATTACTCATTTCACCGTTTCTGACCACTACGAATAATCGGTATAATTTTCTAAATACTTTTTTAATATAAAATATATTTTTATATTATATTTTATATTTTGCCTACTAGTTTTCTTTTGTTCGGTAATAGTAATTTAATCTAATAGGTTCATTTCTACTAGATTTTTAAAATTTATTTTTTCATATTCTTTTATAATTTACTTAATATAATAAATGAAATAGATGAAAATCACCAGGTGAAAACTTGTAATAATACGAAATCGTAAGTCGATTCTTATCTGTCGTTATACGATTTAGTCATTGATTTAGTCATTGATTTAAATATTATATATCCTTACAATATAATATTTTATTGCAAAACCATTATAACTACTATACTTTACTGTGAAAGAAACTATTTTATTTTTACATGCATCTATAGTGGATGCGGTGCGATACAACAATATACAGACAAGTTCTTAAGCTTTTAACTAAGCCATAACTAAAGCCGGATTTTAATTTTCATGGCACATATGACGGAAAGGGCCACGCTATATCACTAAAAACTTAAAGACACCAATCCTTTGTTCAATCTATAACAATGAGTTTCTTTATTTTCGCATCTCTACCTTCCAGCGAACCCGTATGAATATCAATATCAATGCATATGACATTAAACCAAATTTCTAAATTGACTGTACTATATGTTTTGTCATCTAAATTGACTGTACTATATGTACTCGTATAGTCCAATAAAATGAAATGAATTTTAAGCACAACCTAAAACTAATTTGATATAAGCTGTTAGCTTGATTGTATTCACTAGGGGGTATTATTATTATAAACGGCAACATTTATTTGTTCCATTTATTGAACACATCTATGTAAAATGTATATATTGCTAGATAGAAACTTTGTTATAGATGTAGGACTATATTTTGAGTTCATTCAGCATCTGCAAATACATTTTTATATTGTAAAAAAAGAACCAAGAGTATCTACATAATGCCTAAGACATCAGATGATGAAATGCCCAAGTCGCCCAAATGCCAAGAGTAAGCAAATATTTTTTAAGCGAATGTGAGACACATATTAAACAAATTAAATATTGCAAACAATTTTTATGTTTGAAGATTTTATATTTAAGACAACGGCGATTTCCACTTTATTGTGTAGGTATTATTGAGACCCCCAACAGCTTTATTAAATATTTACTTTGCGTGATGTTTTTTATGTAAGTAATGGATCTATAGTCTGTTTCAGATAAGAATTCAGTGGCTTACCTTAGAAACGGAGCACGATTCACAAAGGCCAACAGAGATTCTAGATGTATAAATAAATGCTCTTGGATCATCTTAAGCCCATTGCATATCACTTTTTACCTCTATACCATATTATTTTAAGTTTTTACAAGCAAAAATAATTTTTATGTAATAGAATATTAATTGTTTTCGGTTGACCAATGATAATGATAAGGGCATTTGTTCAAAAATTTTTATATTCATATGATCTTACACGTAAAAAACTTATTTTCAGAGAATGAATCTTTAAAACAGCTATAAATTAGTACATTAAAGTTTGTAGGTATATATTAGGTACTTGTTTATTATTTTATCGTATGTATTATTTATTAATTCACATTATGTGATTATGAACACATCGTCATTTCTCTATATGTCAACTAACAGTTTAAGTGGCTGTCGCTTACAACTTTTTCAAAGATTATCGAAGAACACAAAATTTTCTCTAGTCCATTTTCCACCAACTTCTGATATCACTAAAGAGTACGCCTTAAGGAGTTTAAGTGGGGTTGGAAAAAATCTAAAAATGGATTAATGCCAATTAGTACACCTAACCTCTTGCACCGTAGGTAGACTTTGCTGGAGCAAATAGCTTCCGGGTGAACAAGGGGTTGTCACGGAAATTGCAGCTGCATAATTGCAGCTCAATGTTCAGCAGCAAATGTATAGGCTTAAATTGTGAAAACGTTGATGTTTGAGAAGTTTCGGAAGAGGACGTGCAAAACAATAATGATGTTGAAGGCATTTTTATTCAATTCTAAAACATTACGGGAGAAATATAAGAGATAAGAAATTTTCAGAAAAATAATCTTTAAAACAGCTATCAATTTTCTTAGTACATTAAAGCTTTTTTTTCTAATATTCAATAAATATGTATACAAGTCAACACATGCCTTTACTGAACATGTTAATTACATAGTGTGATTATTAAATAATACATACGAACAAATAATAAACAAATAATAGATATGTAATTTTCAAAGAAATAATTGGTAGGTATATTAAAGTTTTTTATGTGTAAAATCATATGATTATAAAATTTTTTTGAACAAATGCCTTTATCATTACCATTTATAAACTGAAAATATTTGTTTTTTGAAATGAAATAAAAATAATTCTTGTCAGTAAAAATTAGAAATTATATGGCATGAAGGTAAAAGTGGTGAAATCGAAAAAATTATATAATTTTTATCAAAAATGCTTTTGCCCATCACCATTTTGACGTAAATTACGTTAGCTTAATTTTTTGTATTTTATTTGTAGTTATTTTTTGCCTATATCCATAACTACCCATGAAGAAGTTATACACAAAAATGTAAGAAAAATTAAAATTTTTCGTCTGAAATAGTTTTTTTTACTTATTTTGTTAAAATAAAAGGTTTTTGGACTTCGGGCAAATTTTCTCCGTTCTCAAAAATTCAAGCCTATATTGAATAGTACTTTGTTGATTTATCATTGAAAGGTACAATTGAACATATAAAACAATAGAACCTTGAACGAGTTAGTTCCGTATTCAATTACATAGTCAATAGTCTAAAATCTGAAATACTCCCATTTTGTATAGGTCATATTGTATTAAGGATTCCGCTTGATTAATAATATTATTTCATTATTTTAATAAAGGCATTATGGGATAACTGTTGTGTGCCTTAGGATTTTCACACAACAGTGATTTATTTTTGGATGTACCGAAAATATTTACATAGGTACCCACGTATTTACATAACTACCCACGTCATTTCTCTATTAAAAATAAAATGAAAGTTCTCGGAATAAAATTTAACTATCGTTCAACGGGAAGTTGCTTAGGAATGGAAAATATTGATGTCTATGATGAAAATATCACTTTTTCTCTTATGATTGTTATCTTTTTGCATATATAAATTGGGTCCGCCAATAGGAACGCTCGATCTTTGACAGCTCATGGCGGCCATGTTGTTTGTGGTAGAGTTGGCAAACGTAGTTGTTATTATTCAGTGTATCTTCACAAATCACCATGAACCAATTCAGCCGCGAGCAACATGTGCAAATCGTTAAAACTTATTACGAAAATCATTCATCGGTTCGAGCAACGTTCCACGCGCTCCGCCAATTTTACGGTGCAATTGATCGTCCTGCTGAGTCGACTATCCGTCGTTTGATTAACAAATTCGAGGCAACCGGTTCGGTGAACAATCAGCCAACACCGACGCGTCGTCGAAACGTCCGATCTGCCCAGAATGTCGCCGCTGTGCGCGATAGTGTGCGTGAAAATCCGCGACAGTCAATTTCACGTCGCGCACAGGAACTCCGCCTTTCGGAAACATCACTTCGCCGAATCTTGCATCTGGATTTGGGCATGCATCCGTACAAGATCCAGCTGACACAAGAGCTCAAAATAAACGACCATAGACAGCGCCGTATCTTCGCTGATTGGGCTTTAGAGCAGTTGGAAGTCGACCCCGATTTTGGTCGCAAAATCATCTTCAGCGATGAGGCACATTTTTGGTTAAATGGGAATGTCAACAAGCAGAATTGCCGTTATTGGGCTGAGAACAATCCACAGGAGGTCCACCAGGTCGCAATGCACCCAGCAAAGGTAACTGTTTGGTGTGGATTTTGGGCCGGAGGCATCATCGGGCCGTATTTCTTCGAGAACGACGATGGTGTGGCCATCACGGTAAACGGCGAACGATACAGATCCATGATAACGAACTTTTTCTGGCATGAAATCGACAATATGGATGTCGAGGATATGTGGTTTCAGCAGGACGGCGCTACGAGCCACACAGCGCGCGCCACAATGGATCTTCTGCACGAGCGCTTCGGAGGAATGGTTATCTCGCGCGGAGGCGACATCAACTGGCCACCGAGATCGTGCGATTTAACCCCACTAGACTATTTCTTGTGGGGTTTTCTTAAATCACAGGTCTACGCAAACCAACCACAAAACACTGATGCCCTCAAAGTCAACATACGCCACGCCATCGATGAAATACAGCCCGATTTGTGCGCCAGAGTCATTGAAAATTGGACTTCTCGTATGCGCGCCACCCAGCGAAGCCGAGGTGGACATTTGACCGATATTATTTTCCATACATAATGCCTTCGAATACTCTTTCAAACAAAAAATAAATTTCATTTATACCTCTCACACAACTTGCTTTATTTCATTTTAAAGATCGAGCGCGCTTATTGGCGGACCCTTTATATATATATATATATATATATATATATATATATATATATATATATATATATATATATATATATATATATATATATATATATATATATATATTAGCTTTGAAGTTCTTTGCTATTCATATTTGTTTTGTGAAAGGTAATCTTGGGTTTGTAGCATTTCACTACATAGAGAAAGAAGCAAATAGACGAATAATAAGGAAGATATACTTACCAGTCCTATATCTGGACATACACACGAAAACGAACCACTTAGAAGTTGTACATGTTCTTTCACCTTCATTGAGCATTTTGAGAGTAGTGTACGACCTGTTTCGTTCATTGATCATTTATACTTATATTTATACATCAATTTCTGCACAAGCATGTTGAATTCGCTCAATCATATTCTTTTAATCGGGAAATCCAAATCCGCGATAAAAAATAGGGATTCCCATTTAAAATGCCACCCCTGTGCAGAGTGTGGGGGTGGTTTTTGTACCCAAGTCTTTCCCCCACGGAATGATTTAATTTTGATCCGAAATATTTTTCTCCAAAGTCCTTAGTTCTCGAGATATTTGGATGCATCAGGTTAAAAAATCAACCCGTATATATAAAACGAAAAATATTCCAAATGTAGAGGGTAATGTTTTACAACAAATAGTAACAAAGTAATTTGTTACTAAGAAAATAAAATTAGGCCCTTATCCCTCTAGTGGCCACAGTGGCCTAAGCAGCTATGTATTTCAAAGCCTTATTATACGATTATACTAAATGCACAATGAAATACAACCGCTTTTGCATAAAGCAAAAATCATTGATTGCATTTGGTCCATGATAGGACACTTTAAGTAGCTCCCAGAGACCACGCCATGCACCACCAACAACAGACTAGTTTCGGTCTTCTTGGGGAGGAGTGCAGTATAGGTGATGCATGACGAAAAATCTGTAAGAGCTCGATTTTAACCTAGTCGGTTAAAATCGTTGCACATAGGCAACGGGAAAAAATGGCAAATTGGCGCAAAAGAACATGGCCGTTAGGTATACCAATTTTAAAGAGTTATAACTCTGCAAAGGTTAAGAATAATTTGGTGGTGCTAGAACAAATGTTTTAAGGACCGACAAGGGTCAACGGCTGGCGATAGAAAAATTTCAAGATAGCGGATCTAAGCTGGCGATCAAAATCTTAGTTGCTCCAATCCATCAGAAATTGTTATCCTAGAGTTTGTGGAGTCCGCGATTATGATTTTGGGGTCGAATTGTTCGGGTCAAATCTTGCAATTGAATTTTAATAGTACGCCTTGTTTGGCTTCATAGTATGACTTGTGTAATTTGGCGAGATGGGCATCAATAGCAATGATTTGCAACCTGCCTAGGAGAAGGAAAGCTCCAGGTCCAAACCCGGAACAACTGTGTGTTCGTTCGTTAGGCATATGTAAGCTTCAAGCTGAAATAAGTAAGGTAGTAAGAAATAAGAGGTAAGTAGAGTTAAATCACTAGAAGGTCTCCTTATGGATGACCTAGACTACTAAATTAACAGGCAAACGACCACGCAATAATGACGCTTTAAATGAAATGAACAGACTTAGAAACATGTCCAGCTATAACTAAAAAATTATAAATAAATTAATAATAAAAAAAACATTTTTTAAAACAAGCATTTATTTAAATGCTCTAAAATGAAGACAATAAACTTTAAATTAAATTAAACCCATCAATGTATTACATAAAACAATTTATATGACATAAAAGCTTGTCGCGAGATTTAACTGTGTAGGTAAAAGGGAATACAATATGTAACTTGATATTGACATAACTAATTCTAAGAAAAAAAATATATTTTCTATAAAATAGGTAAATCTCGATACACGCTTTTATATCATATAAATTGTGTAACGTAATAAATTAATCGGTTTAATTTAATTTAAAGTTTATTTTCAGAAAGCTTCTTTTCAGAGCATTTAAATAAAAACTTGTTCTTAAAAATGTTTCTTTACTATTAATTTATTATATGAATTGAGGAATTCTTAGGTGCCACATGTGTACATGAGACCTTGCGGAGCGACGCGACGCCGACGGCGACGGTTCCTGGTCCATGTGCATGATAATGACGATGGCCTCACGTTCCAAATTATTCAGACGCGTAGCTGATTATCTGGTTTTAGTTACTAAGTATCCGGACAAGTGACATTTTTGAACACAGTGTCTCTACTTGAAGGATTTTCTGACTGAATTAAAGCATCATATTAGCGAGAAGTATATTATTATAATTTATTAATAGAACGCATCTGGCGACTAAAAGTCTGCTACGCTTTCCACAAAATATTTATAGATCAGCTGTGAAATTGGTGGGTATTATTTAGAAGCAGTAACCTAATGTTTCTGAGAATGTTTTTGTTTGCCAAAAACGTGTTTATACTGAACTTAAATATTGTGACCTGGCACAATAAGCGAGATAATGCGTAAAAGGTAACTCTTAATACCTCTAATTATCGCTAATAATTTTGTTTTAAGGGCACTTTTACGTGAAACAGTGCTCCTGTAAAATAATTATTTTAAAACATATGCGAGCAAGAGTATGTATTATTTTTGGTACGATCATATTATATAAGGCTTCCTTTGCTGATTGAAGCCCACTTCAACTATCACTGACTAAAGTTTGAAAAGGTATCTACCTATTATTAGGTACCTATTTGGTTGCAATTCTGGGGACTTTGTAAGCACGACCACAAATGGATAGCTTATATTGAACGACAAGAGTTTGCAGTGAAATAGGTAAATGTCAAAAAGTATATGTTTGTGTCTTACTAACAGGACTGTTTGGGTAAGTAAAATAACATACATATATTTTGCCTGCTGTAAGAGGGACATAAGGTTTATATCTACCATAAAATTAGCATGGTAAGCGGTAAGCGGGTCACAGTATGATTATAGCTATTTGAAAACGTGCCCATGCTGCAAGTTCATTGTCCATTGTTCATTGAAAGTATAAATATAGGTAACTTAGGTAATAGGTAAGTATACAAAATATAAGCCACAAGGTGCTAACTTGTGGCAGACTCCCACAATAAAAAAAACAATAAACAATAAATTTTAAACAAACAAATTAAGTGGGAGACTAAATAAGTATCCAGTT
Organism: Tetropium fuscum; assembly: GCA_964058915.1. Lineage (NCBI taxonomy): Eukaryota > Metazoa > Arthropoda > Insecta > Coleoptera > Cerambycidae > Tetropium > Tetropium fuscum. Next base: position 19,400 of record CAXKVY010008822.1, on the reverse strand, counting down.
TTTAATATAGACTACTAAACTTTTTTAAATACTGCTAACGTTGTATTATATTGTTTAATGAAAAACAAAGACATATTTTTTTTATAATTTGCTTTATTTAAATAAATATTACTATTATTTGTAGTAAAATAGATACGGATTACGTTATTGAAAGTAATGAATTCGCTCAAATAGTCAAGCACTAAGTTATGCAATTTTTATAAATAAATATCATTGCTATAGCATAATCTTTCTGACATATTAATACACTGCAAAGCAGACGCCGCTCCATATGGATTGGCATATTAATCCACCACTCGTAGATATTTATTGGCCTGTATTTATTAGTTCTTAAAGTTATTCTCATCTATCTGTTTTGCAATTTCAAGATTTTATTTAAATTGAATGAGTAGGTTTGTAGGTTATCGATGCACAATAGTCAAAATGTGACTTGATAATGATACTGTGATTTTACTTTGAGATGATGTGGAAAGAAACCCTTGAGGAGGGGGAAGGGGGTGAATGTATGATATGCTAGATTGTCTTGCTTAAAAGTTTCCATGGATGTGTGCCAGTCTTTCAGTTTCAGTATATAAAATGGTCGTGTTGATTGCTTGTTTCCAGTGGAATTTGCATTTCAGGTGGATTTTTAAGTATTCGGTCACCCGCTTGTGGTTGTTGAAGGCACAATGAACAATGATTGTGGGCGGTTTGACTTCTTTTGGCTCGATTTCTCCTTTCTCGGGCTCCGTATCTTTGCCAGTTTGGCCGGTGGGGGTCTCAGGTATTTGGTTATCGTTGGTTTTGCCTGCCGTGTTCAGGCTTTGGAACTTGTTTTGCGTTTTTTTTTCAGCGGATTTTGAGGCTGTGATGTTTAGTTTCTTGTTCTTGCTTTTTTTGACGGATTTGCCGTGGGTTTGGGCGTATACTCGATAGCCACCTGCGTGCCTTTTGTGAGTACTTTATACTCTTGGTACAGAAATGACTATTTTATTAATATTTATACTTTTACCTCGTAAAGTAATATGGTTTAATATGTTTTTTTTTTAGTTTAGTACCTTATTCCTACCATCTAATTGGAATTAAATATTCTATATGGCAGTGTAATGGAATAAATAAGTGAATACCTACTGACTAAACAGAGATTAATAGTATATTATTTAATGAGTGAAAACTTATAGCTAGGTATTATTACAGGAGTATGAAATTTGAAACACGAGCACTAGGTGAGTCTCTTAATAATACGAGTGTAGTAAGAGTCATTAGTCACAAATAAAGTACGATAGTTTATCGAGAAAAAATAGAAAATATTTTCTTTAAGGTGAATTTATTGAATATAATAATTTACTGTAACATTATACTTAGTTAAATGGTTTATTGGAGGAATGAATTATAAATTAATTTATTTATCGTCTGAATCGACAAACATTTCACTGTTTTTCTGATTTTGAGAATTTAAGAACAGTTTTGACTTTTGTCGCAATTGTGAATTGACGAAGTTAGTGACAAATGACCACATAGGCAACTGATCATTAATTTAGGTGTATAGATGGTTGCCGCAATACAAATAAAAATTAGTCCGAGCGGAAAATCGCTTAGCAACCATGATCATTGATCAATAAGTGTTCTGATTGGTCTAAAAAAATATTGTGTAATGAAAATAGTACTTACATACCACGGGACTGAAGTAGTAGTTTTAATCCCGAAGGTAAAGTTTATGTGTTCGTACTTATAGTAGTACCTATAGTTTATAACTTATCTGAGGAATTAAAAGTACTTCAGTCGCAAGGTATATGATATTTTTTGTACTTGTTGGGTTGCGACAAGATTAATTTGGAGACATTGTCATTAATGGCTAGTGTTATGCGCTCGATTAGGAGTGAAGAAGGTGTATCTGATATTGATAAAAGGGCAGCCGAAGTAGTTAATGTATATGCTTTACTCACCCAGGAAAGACTGGTCAATATGACGAATTGTAACAACATTATTTAGGTAAATATTAAAACAATAAAACACCTGTTACATTCTTTTGTTTGTAATTTTATACTTTCGGGATTCCGGTCAAAATTTAATCCCGGAAGGACAGAAAGTGACATTTCAGTCCCTATCATATGGGAGTGGAGTTATTAGTTCAGTCCCGGAAGTACGAAAATAAGTGTAATGAGCATAATTATACTTCAGTTTTGTATATCAGTTTTGTAGTTCAGTTTTGTACATATTTTTCAATCGTAATAGACAAACTTATTTTCAGCATGATTCGAGTAATTTTATCTAATGAAATCATTAAACATCAAAATAGTTTCACTGAGTGATATCACTTAATATTCAAGTCATCAAACGAGTGAAACTCACTTCTTAACTGACCCAAGACGTTGTTTAAAAGGCTGTGAATATAAAAATCGCTAGTTAAAAGTTCTGTAACCTTCGATTTTAACCCGAACAATTTCAACATTGGGTTTCCATGAATTAAATTGATTTAGAAAGGGGCTTTACAGGAAATATACAAATATACAACGGACATTACCCCCTCGTTAAGTAGTACTATAAGAAGTAGGTCTATAGGTTTCTTTGTTTGGCTTAATGTACCAGCATTAATTTAACTCCTTGGACTATGTCCAATACATATACTTACCTATTAATCATTGGTTTTTCCGCGGCGACATCTATATATAATAAATGAGTTTATATTGAGCTAAATTTAGATCATAATATGGAAAACGGTGTTTGTGGACCAGAAACATTTGTTAATATGTAATCTTTGTTTTGGGTATTTGGAGCAATATTCACTCGCTTATCAGTACATATATACATGTCTGCATATTTGTTTTTCTGTATTAAGTATCCTTTGCCTTGTCCGGTATACAAAGAAGCTTATATAGAATTTAAAGAAAGAAATATGAGAGGAGTTGGTGGATGAGTTAATGTCAAATTTTCGCAACAATGATTTTATTTTGTTAATAGATAATGGCATGAATTTTGCCAGAGTTAACTGGTGATATCTTTACTTTATGGTGCAATAAAACCACAAACGGACGTCGATCTTAGAGTCCATAGACTTTCAAAGAATTTCTATAGATATGAAACAGTAAAATATAAAATTGGGCTCTAAGCCAGGTTTTGTGTTCCAAGGAGACTTACTTCTAAATAACATAACTGGATGGTTATTCACCTTAACATCGTATGTTGCTAGTAGTCACATGGTACGTGATAGTAGACAAAAATATAATCCAAGAAGCATTAATTACTTCAGTAATTATGGAGATTCCTTATATACGCTGACTAGTATTAGTAGAAGAAAGTTACACTTTTATTCTACATAGACCACGCATAAACGTACTATGCACCAATACTCCACGTTACACCATAAATTTTTTTAAGGGAAATAAAGGTTGATATGTTTTTAGAAAATGCCTTGTCCGGGGAAACCGAAGATGTAATTGCATTGATTGTTATGCGTAACATGTGTTACATTGCCATTGTTTTGCTGGATAAAGCAAATTCTTAGATAGAAAACGATTGACTGGTGGCAAGTGAAAATTAACTTGCTGTAGGAAAAAAAGTGTATCGTGTACCGACTTTGCACAACCACCTAGTATTTAAAGTTTAAATTTAATTTTTGTACAAGTTGGCTAAATCTTCATGACAGCACGAAAAGAAATGACCACCTGTAGCGACGTTCGCAGTCCTATAGCGTGCTTTGCATAGAGTGCTACGCTGCATTGTGTGAGCGGGTAAGTTTATAATATCGTTATAAATCCGAAATGCTGAGAGTTGTTTAAAAAATATGACAAGTGGCACATTATATTGTTATAAGGATAATAACTCACCGAGGTCGGCAGTGTACAGTGAATGTACGTCGACCGAGGGCGTCATTATCCTATAACATCCCGTACCTTCAACGTTTATGTCCTATTAGACTGTTATTTTTTGACACACGATTTATTAATTTGACATCTATTATGTACGTTCTGAACGATTTGATTTAAAATAGAGTAAAAATTTTAGGACGTTATAGATATTCATAAGGCCCAAGGGCGTTATTTATCATCTAATGTATCTCAAAATAGGGTGGTTATTTCAAAATAACAGACTAGTAGGACAAATATATATTTATCAGTTTAGTTTACACATATTTTCGGATGATACTGCCACATACTAATTTTTTTTATATTATTTTTAGACATAACTATGGGTCTTCGAAATATAGAATAAATTGAGTGCCAGGCAATATCATAATTATACACATTATACAAAAACACTAAACCAATGAATCACTGCAACTCAAAATAGAGACGGTTCAATTCTTGCGGCTTCCCACTTATAGAACATTTCCAGAAGAACTCTCTGGTATAAGATTTACAGAAGATATCTGGGAATATCCCATGGTATTTACAGAAACTGAAGAAAAAGCTCTTGTTGATGTCCTACTGGTAACAACACAATGCAGACCAGTTTCAACCTAAGGATATGTATAAACCGTTTTTCTGGCTGAAGAAGGCCCCCTAATTTGTAATATTCTAATTTGTAATACTCTCTTGTGTGAACTCGGATCTTAAATTCACCAGGCTTAAAGGTAGTGGGTTCACTTATCACAGCAACATTTTCTCTCTCTTCTACTCATATTTAGTAATTACAGCTATATATATATGTAATTACAGCGATATATATATATATATATATATATATATATATATATATATATATATATATATATATATATATATATATATATATAGATATATATATATATATATATATATATATATATATATATATATATATATATATATATATATATATATATATATATATATATATATATATATATATATATATTAGCTTTGAAATTCTTTGCTATTCATATTTATTTTGTGAAAAGTAATCTTGGGTTTGTAGCATTTCATTACATAGAAATAAGCAAATAGACGAATAAGAAAGAAAACACACTTACCAGTGCTATGTCTGGACACACATACGGAAATGAACCACTATACATACGAAAACGAACCACTTAGAAGTTGTACAAGTTCTTTCACCTTTCTTGAGGATCTTCAGAGCAGTATACGATTTATTTCATTGATCATTCATACTTGAATTTAAATTACCAATACACCAACACTTGCAGCGACGTCTTATGACATTAGTTTTTGACGGAACTCATTCTTAGAATACACAAACCTAGTCTACTATTTATATTTGTTCTATTTGAACATATTATATATAAAAGCATTAGGCATACAGTTATCCAGAAGATGTTAAACTTTAAAATGCATAAAATCTTGTTGAACCTATTGAATAACTATTTTATCGAACCAAAATTTCATAGAAATCGATTAATAAATGGCTGCTGTACGGCCATTGAAATCTATATGCCCACGTGTTTGATACCTTCAAACGATTCGTATTAGGTATACTATTAGTCAATTTAACGCCGCGGATATGCAAGTAGACCCCGAGAGAAGTAGGGCCCGAGTTCGATCCCTGCTAATGGAGCACTTTATTTTTCTATTCAACGTCCATTGAAATTGTTTTAAATATTCACTTAATTTCTTGTTTTCTATAATACATTTTGCGACGTTTCAGATTGCGATGTTGGTTTCGCCTATAAAGTTGTTATAAAGTACTGATGAAAAATGGCCAATGAATATTGCTTTTATGGGCCGAAACGATTCAAAATTTGCATCTCGGGGTTTTTGGGGTAACGTATCAAGTATTTTTTTGTCAATGAATATTCAAGATGGCGGACATTTTTGCTATTTATGATCCGATACGTTTCAAAATCGGTGTCTCAGGAATTTTGGGTTCGCTGATAACGAATTTTTTGTCCAAATCAATATTCAAGATGGCGGATCTAATATGGCGGACAGAGCATATATTAATCAATAAATAAATAAATAAATAAATAATTGCTCCATACTTTGCTTTTTATATTAAATACCATTATATTAAATAATATAAGAGCTATAGAAAGTTACACATTATAAAATTTCACTAGTTTTCATTTAAAAGGCATGTTATATAAATGACATTTCTTAAATTTACTTAAAAATAAATATGCTTGCAATGCCACAACTAAATATGTTGTGGGCTAATCATTCTTAACCAAATCTATGGTTAGATTTGGTTTACATAGATACGGGGCTAATTGGTGCTTATTTTGAGAAGCACTGTCGGTCCTAGATGTATTAAATTCAGTCAACAAATTTGTTTGATATTTTTGTAATATACTTACAAAGAATAATGTTAATGTACTGCATATTTATGACAAACATCAATAGGCAATTTAAATCAATGACGCGTTTTACTGACTTTGTTCCAACTTTTATTGTCCATTCAGATATAATTCATGATTGTTGGTTAATAATAATTGAGAATAATGCTTTTTCGTCTTTAATGTATTGGTAAACAATTAGGTTCTTACATAATATGTTTTAATATAAAATATCCACATAATAAGTCAATAAAATATAGGACGAATATTTTAAAATATTTGCCCCAATATTTATACCGTATTGCTCGAAGAAGATAACATACATCATACGCGCAGGCCTATATCGCTACCTACCTATCGATACGAATCTATCGATAACTATATATCTATCTATAACTAACTATTTATCAATAACTAAACTATCGATACAAATAAATTTACATGACACTGGTGGGCTGGTGGCAACAATCAAACTCGATGGGCGAAGCAGTGATGTATGTATGCTAAAAATTTTAACATTAATATAATACCATTAATATAATACATTAATATAATAACATTAATATTTAATATTAATGTTATAAATCGTGATGGAATTAATTAAAATATTATATCTTCTCTAAGCAATTCCACCCATACGCATGCTAAAATAACACTCTTATTTTCCAGTCACCGCCATTTTGGGTCCTCGTAACGTCCACTGCCATTTTGGGCCCCTAAGACCGTACCACCCGATTTCGACTCGTAATGCTTTTAAATACTATAACCAAGCTGGACCGTATGCAGCCTGTATCACATCAGATATATGTATATAAGCTGATAAACAAAGATAGATATAGATCTATTTAACAAAGTCTGGCAATAAACTTGTTATAACCATTCATCTGTACATTCCTTTAGATAGGGTAATAAAATGTCTATCTATGCGTCACGTTTCCCCTGGAATTACCGCCCATCTCCACTCGTAGCTACTCTAGGCCCCTACAGTACTGCCTGTAGGGAAAAGTGGTATATCTACACTATAAACAGATATTGGCGCCCGAGACAAAAACTAAGCACATAACCAAAGAGTGTCACATGATGTTTATATGACTCAGTATGTGCTACCTCAAATGATAATCGAATGATTATCTTTTGGGTAATCAGTATCCCATTAACTAGCAGTGTTTGCATTGCCCCAGATCATTACGTTATAAAATATGTGCATCGAATATTGCTTTTTGTTTTTATCTGTTGGGTAACATAATATCCATTATAAATTTTTTATGCGTATGCGTATAATCAGTATGAAATAATCTTTTGGTAATTGGTTTTATAACCAAAACCAATTACGCCAAACGACTATTTCATACTTATTATACAGAGTGATTGGTGAACCGATGACAAACTTTCACATGTTATAGTAGAGACCAAGGGCAATATATTTTTTCAAGTAGACCGCTGTCCGAAAGTGAACAGATTTTGGGATTTTGTAATTTTTATATTTTGTAAAAAAATCTTCATCTCCACTACTTTAAAGTAAAATCAGATCTATGCATCCTATTGTAATAAACTAGCATTTAGTCGTTAGCTAATGACGTAGTGTTTAAATGAGAATGCATTATACCTACTCATTTAATAAACGGATAAGTAACACTCGGAGTAGTTTCCACAAACACCAAAACACTTTCACTTCGCTCGACGCGCGTTTCGCCAACCAAGTTGGCATCATCCGGAGACGATTAAAACTTTTTAAAAGTTTTAATCGTCTCCGGATAATGCCAACTTGGTTGGCGAAACGCGCGTCGAGCGAAGTGAAAGTGTCTTGGTGTTTGTGGAAACCACTCCGAGCGTTACAGTTACATCAAAGGTTCCAGCCCTATCCAGTAAACGGATAAGTGATCAGAAAACAGTCAAATCCACAAAAGAAATTGTAAAATAAAGTGAAAACCTCAACTTTAGGCTCCATTAAAATAATCATTGAATGAGAGGGCAGTAAGTATAAAAAGAGTAAAGTAAGAGTTATTGAGGCGTTTAAGGGCAAAAGAGAGTCATTATAACATAAACCAAACAGGCTTTATTTACCATCAAATATGAATATTAACCGTGGATGCTGGGAAAAAAGTCAGTATTATAACTGAACTTCGTATTCACAAGTTAAGAGCAAAACAATTTAATATTTTAATGAAACAAGAAGAAAAAATGCTCAGGTATTTTGCTTTACTTGCAACAAGTACAAATCTTATCAAAATTACCGGTGGGAGAAGCATACTACTTGAGACAGCTATTACAGACTACAATACGTTGTCCCCTTTTTCTATACATGGAACGAGACTCAGGCTGGAAGAGGTGCTAATCAAGTTGCTTCTGCCTTAGTAAACTTTTTAAGTAATAATATTTTACCGGATTGCCATGTTTTGCGCTTGTTTGGTAATGGGTGTGCCGGGAAAATAAAAATTCATACGTGATGCATTGCATACATATGCATTGGCTCTTTGGATCTCTAATGCTGCTCCTATAAAAGTTAGAAGAAATCAGAGTAACTTTTCCCGTCAGAGGACATTCATTTTTGCCTGCAGATATAGTGTTTGGGAGACTCGAGAAAAATGTTAGAAAAGTGGAAATACGTCTTAATAATCAAGAGTATATACAAATTAGTGAAGAAGTAGGTACGGTTAAAGAGCTTGGTAAAGAAAGGCAAGTTCATGACTACAAAGCCTTGGACAAAGATTTCAAAAGTTTGCAGTTATTTAAGAGATGAAACGAATTATTTTTAGAAAAGATTAGAAGGGCGTTGTGAAAATTAAAATGGAACGCAACTATAGAATCGATGACCTTGCAGGCAAAAAAATTGCAGGCAATAACTAAACGAGGCGAAAGTTTTAAAGTTTTAAAGATGCAAAGAAAGGAACTAAAAAATTAAGTGAAAGAAGAAAAAATAAAAAATTTGAAGACACTACTCTTGCTCTATGAAGAAAACTGGCAACGGGATGAAATTCTAGGATTTTTTTGAAGTTATTTTGGAAAATCATGACACCACTGAAGCACACTTACAGGATGAACATTCCAAAGTTTCCAAATAAAGTTTTTTTGTGTTGTTATGGTATTTAATTACAATATAATATTTTGGTTAGATTAAATAAAATATTATCCAGAAGCGTTTAATGCAAAAGGGATTGTATCCCCATGTGTAGTTCAAAAAGGATTTTATCCAAATTTATATAGCAATAATCCATTACAAAAGAACAACCTAATTTCCTTTAAACTGATAGTTTATTTTATAAACCGAATAATATTTTTATAATAAATAACTATTATTATTGCTCCTGTTGTTTTTTTGATATTAAAAAACCTCAGTTATCTCCAAAAGTTTAAATATGGATAATATTCCTTTTGAATTTTTTCTCCTCATATATCATGTATATTTGTTATGTATATAAGAAGTTACACTTAATGGCATAAAATAAGTCGCGAATGATGATGTAAGTTGAATGGCAATGGTGATTTTTCTAAAGCAAAACTTGTTGTTTTGTTGTTTTGAGAAATTACAACTAGATGTTTAATGATGTTATATTTTCTGAGAAGCCTAATATATCTTATTAGAAACTTATTAGAAATATATTAATCAGAATAATTCCGACGAATCAAGCTTTATGACATTTTGCGATAAAGCATTTGCGATAAATTATCACTTTTAAGGCATGAATGAGAAAAGTTATAGACGTGTGAAAAGTAAACGTTTAAGACATATGCGCGCCTTAAACATGTATTTTTCACACTTGTACCATACATAACTATTACATTGAAGGACCTAGGTAAGTAGGTATAGTATATTGTTTAAATAATAACAAAATAATTGTTAAGGATATTTTAAAGAATTTTATTCAGACATTGGCCATTTAAAAGCACATTCTTCGCCTCCGAAAATGACCTCATACAATACAAGTGGATTATAAAATAAATTGAACTATAATAATTATAGGCGAACATATCAGATTTTCTATTAATCACTGAAACATCATGCAAAAAATATTAGATATCCCTTCTTATAAATTAATTTCTAATCAGTAATATATCTATAATAATTTATCATTTGATCAGTCCAAAATAATACCTTTGTCTTCACAGCCAATTGGGTGGACATTTATATTGCAACTATCGCCAAGTAACTTTTTTCTGGACAATTACCTACCTTCCGATTCGTTAAATATTGTTCTAGTTTTTAGTCAGTATAATCTCCGTCGCGTTGTAAAAACTTTTTAATTTTTTTATATAATAAAGTGTGTTTAAGTACCATTGATTCATAATTAGCTTTTGTTCTTGAGATACTTCAAATTTCATCAAACATTTTCTCTGATATATTGAGAGGCGTTTGATTAACATTTGTTGTCCCCCCCACCTCTGTTACCTTCCAGTTCCTCTTGAATACATTCCAATGTCTTCCCTTTGGTCTCAGGCACCCGAAATATCACGAAGAATATGCCGAGGAAGCTGAGAATAGCAAATATTAAAAATGGAACATGCATTCCAAAAGATTCGTTTGTTAAGAAAAATAGCTTAGCCGCCAATGTGGCCAAAATACTGTAAAATATCGTTCCAACACACACGGCAACAGGTTTAATGTCCGTTGAAAACATTTCCCCCATCATCACCAAGGGAATATTCCTCATGCCAATGCTGATGAAACTCACATTGAAGAAAAGTGCTAGAACTGGGACAAAATTGAAACTATTGGTATTTATATTAGTGCAGTTTTTAATGTAAAGGTAACTGCTCAGTAGAAACTGAGTTGTTGATGACCCTAAGAGAGATATGATCAGCAAAGGCCTTCGTCCAAATATATCGATAACGAATGAAGAAATAAAAGCGATAATCAGCTGTAGAGAAAAATATATCACAGTGCCCACATTGGGTGAAATAATATCATCGGCTACCTCAAAGATTGATTTACAGTAGAATGTTAACGCTGTCGTACCGCAAAACTGTTGGATGGTTCGTAAACCGAAAGCTACCACGGCAGCTCTGCGGTTTGTCCTATTCAGGAACAGATCCATAACGGAAGCTTTCTCGCCTTTATTTTTGAATGCTTCACTAAGTCTGGTTAATTCAGCTTCAGCATTTTCTTTGCCTCTCAATATTTCCAAACTTGTCCTAGCATCATCATGGCGGTGCTTCAGCATCAGGAAAGAAGGACTCTCTGGCATCCACATGAACGAGAAGAATAGTACCACGGGAAATATGCTTCCGACAAATGCTGTTTGGTCGATATCCAAGTAGTTGCCTAAAATGTTGACTAGGAGAATGCCAAACACAACGCACACGGGGCAAAGTGACGCCAACATACCTGAAACATATGTTATTATCATCATTCTAAAAATAATAACGTAATATGGTAAAAAATAATGTTGGTAAGGTATTAACAAAAAAATTTTGTTATATTTTTTAATTTTGTTGTAAGTGTAAAAAAACAGAAATAACACTTAAGAAAACAATCTAAGTAGAGAACTAGCCAATGACAGGAATAGCACCAATGAAATTAAAATAGTGGAAGAAACGCGGACTATAATAAAACAGAGATAGAAGCGACGGCTAAGAAATGCAAGAAGGGATTTAAGAAGGAGAAAAAAGTATAGTTTTGATAAAAATGCAAGACAGATCTTGAAGTTAGAAGGAAACTAAAGCAAAATATTCTATGAGAAAGAATAGCTGAAGCACAGAACAAATATGAATAACAAAGAAAAAATACTAAAATGCACATGCAGCTCGACAATAATAATATGCAGCCCCCTCTCCAGCACAAGTCTCTGACTTCTGGGCTAACCATTATTTATTATTATTTGCAGACTATCAACAAGCCTACGACAAAATAAAAGGAAATAATTACACAAGACTTGAAGAATTTGGAGTCAGCAAAAATTTAATAAATACGATACTACTGACACTAAAAAAGACAGAAAACAAAGTAAAATTAATAATGGACCTACAGAATAATTTTAATTTCAAAACGGTGTACGACAAGAAAACCTCTTATCATCAATACTATTCAGTGTAGTAGGTAGGTACTAGAAAAAGTCATAAAGGATGCAGGAGTTAATAGATCAAGACTTATATATACAACAAAAAACAGCACCTAATACTGATAGCAAAAAATAAAATATAATAGAGATTAAATGTTGATTATTACATTCGATTAGAACAAAATTAGAACAATTCTTAACATTTGGTTAGTAGGCCAGGCGACAGTCTCTGGCGAAATTCTCTACAAAAAAGCTCTTATACCCATTTATTGTCAGGCGCATATTTACAGAGCACTAAGAGCAGTCGTGTAGAGTTGAAAAATTTTCGAAGATTGCAAGAAAAATCCAAAAAACGTCGATTTGCGTCCACCAGATTCCATATGTAACTTATTACCATATTTTGTAGTCCTGGAACTAATTTTAGTCTTTACATTGCGAACGAACTTATTTGGAAAATAATGTTTTTACTAATTTACTTCCAATATGCAGTTGTTGATTCAGTCCTCGTCTTTTGGACATTACACGTCGTTCTGGTATGAATTCCCTGTGCATCGATGTTTCTGCCGAGGTAGATGGCTGAGGGATGTCTTCCATCTCATCTTCCGTGTCTGGTTCACTATGAAAATCAGTGAAATCGTAGTCCTCGTCTACTACGGACTGATCAAGATGTGCGTCGATGGGATGGTCATAGTCCAGAAAGAGACTCTGGACTATGACGATCCCATCGACGCACATCTTGATGAATTTTATTGAATTTTAACGTTATTACAGGATTGGCCTCGACAGTTTCCCCATATAGTCAAGCAAGGCAGGCCAGCCTTTTTTGGGACAGGATTCCTCAAAGTTTGGATAGGGGCTAATCTGTTCGTTGAATTTTTCAAATCTTGCGGAATTTTCTTGTTGCCACACCACTATTGACCTGATGGTAGACTCTAAGAGAGTGCTGACGCGCAGCTTCTGTGGCAGGGGCGGATTCAGTCTGATGTAAACGGCGGCTGAAGGTCCTCCGAGGGGGAGCCGAGGTTATTACCTCAGCCGCAGGCGTAATTTTTTTCGGAATTAAAGGTCATTGTGATTAAAACGTATGCTGAATATGCTGGTACAACATAAAATAAGTAAACTATTAATGTTTAATGACTATCAATATTAAAGTTGGGGGGGCGACCCCCGCCCCTGTATCCGCACCTCTTCTGTGGGTGGCAACGATGTAAGATTGCAACCGTTTTGCGCAATTCAGGATTTTTCTGCAACAGTCTTGTAAGTTTCTGTTTTCCCTGTCTGAAGAATGCAGACGTCGTGTCGCAGCCGCTGAAGGCGTGGATAAATAGTATATGCTCTGCAACTTCTTTTGGATGTTTAAAACATGTGGAAGAATAAATCATGTTCTGTCTTTTTCCTTTTCCTGGTTTAAGTAGACACACATTCGATAGAGATGAAGCCAAAGCAGTCAGTAATATACAAGGTCGACATGTTCACCAACTACTGAATCAGTACATCATTGGAGCGTGATAGTTGAATTGCGGTATCTATTATTAGAGAATCCGCATCTTCAGTTGCCTGCTTCACGGTGAATCCTGCAGCTTGAAGTTTCTCACGTAATGATGAGATGTTTTTGTTCTTCTCATGTGATATTGTCGCCGCTGTCATCTCATTGAACGTCATAGTAACAGTTACATATTTCAGTAGTCTACGGAGTCGTTCAGCAGACTTGGTACTTTTGTTTTTAGCGTCATCTGGCTGACGATAGTATTGTTAGGTTTGTAGTACTTTTTAACGTATTTAACTACTTCGAGAGTATGTCTGAAAATTTCTCCTGTTGGTGCCAAACAACACGATGAAGAAGAAATCCACCGTCTATCAAATGCACCACATTGCCAAATCACATGCACCGCATTTACAAATGATAATTATCATATGTATGACAAAATTCTTTTATATGCGATGTACGATATAGGATAACATGAAGAAAGGCTGAAATGAACAAAAAAAATGTAAGCCTTTTATTTAGTTGGCAAATTTTTTTATTATTGCTTATAAGAAAGTGTGAAAAATAACGTATGTACGAGAATGTATGATAATTTTCTACTAATCCTTCACATTCCTTCAGTCTGACGGTATTTTCTGGCTAAATATGTAGACAGATTAATATTTTCCATAGTCTTTTAAAGTTGCTCAACTCCACGCTACTACTGCTCCGTAAATATGCGTCTGATAAGAAAAGTACGATTAATATAAAATGAGTTATTGAGTGTAAACTGATTTTTTTCACCTTCTCTGCGTCGCCATTGCTAACGCTCATCTCGGCGGAGGGGAAAAACTTAAGAACACTTTCACAACAAGCAAATAAATCGTTTAAAACCACAACATTCTTACCCCCATTTTTAAACGCTTTTGGCATCATTTACCGACCTGCCACCTTTTAGCTGTACTTTCGGGGAAAAAACTGTTTTTGCTTCAAAAACCATTTTGATTAACTTTATTTGCTCATAAATCACGTAAATTAGTAGTTTTTTTATGGGATTTCGATTGCTCTAGCGTTACACGGGTCAATTTGAATAAATCGGAACAGTCGCGTCGTGGCACATAAATGGAAAATAAAAATGTTACTAAGGAGAACAATTAAATTGGAAGCAGATAATAGGAAGACCTAAAGCAAGATGGAAATCGGAGGTCGAGAAACACTTGCAACAACTGGATATTACCAGATGAAAACTAAAACCAAATGATAAAAAGAAATGAACTATAATATTGATAATAATAATAATACTAAAGTGTGGACATTCATAACGTACATGGAATGAGATCTTTTCAATAGAAATATCTTCGAATTACTACTTGGTTTAGGTAGTCTAGGTCTACTATAATGAATTGATAATTTATTGAAATGACAAGAACGATTTAAACGATAGAATTTTTTTAATTCGAGATAATTTTTCTGTATTTAAATAGATATCTATTTTATCTATTTCTTTTTTCTATACACAATAAAAACTAAATCTTTCATGTATCAGATATTTCGACATTCAGAGTCAATAGAAAGCGATGGATGTCTAGCACATGCATCACAAATGGTGATGAAATAATTAATTTGGGCAACTAGACCGACAGGAAAGGGCCACATAGACCCTCACACTCACCAAACCTTCTCCTCACTTATTTTTATTTTTGGGGTAAGTTGAAAGAGGCCAGAAAAAAAATAAAAAAAAATATGGATTTTGTGAAATACGCAAGTAGCGAGGCAAGTGATTGTGGAAAATATGCTTGAGAAATATAAAGAAATTATTATTATTATGCTATTTAGTCGAATAATAAATTATAAAATAATTACTAGAGCATAATAAAATTTATTATTCCCTGCCTAATCAAATAGTTACTATATCTAAAAACTGTTTTCTTTTTCATAATATATCACTGTAATAAGTTGTTTTTGCGATTTCAAAAAAATTGTTGATTTGCCCTATCATGAACTCCCTCTCTAAACTCTACAGAGCAAATTGAAAACTATCGTCCGATAGCGTTATCTTGTTTTTCTAAACTGTGAAAATCTTGTGCATAATAGAATATTAGGCTTTGTAAACAGTTTTAAACTATTATCTACTTAACAACATGGATTTAGACCTAAATGTTCTACAAATACTGATGCATATGATTTTACAAACTTTATATATACGGCTGTTGATAATAAGAAATATTAGGTATATCATAGCTTTATGTTTTGATTTAATACAGGCTTCACTATTTAAATATTGTTTCTGGACGACTGACGACTCGTGTTAATGTTTGTTGATGTTACTACCATATGTGTAAAATTTGAAGCTACTGGTTTACTGTAATGAAATGAGAATGCAGTGCTTGCATACTTTCATACTTGGTGTACATCAAACTCTTCTTATTAATGTTAGTAAAATTAAGTATAGAGTGTTCCATAGAGACCATAATTTATGGTCTCATATAAATTTTACATTAGCGATGCGCTAGAAAATGTATCTCATACTAAATTTCTAGGACTGCGTATCGTATAACTGAAAACTTTTCCTGGTCTAAATATATTGAAGATGTTGTAGGGCTAGGGAAACTAAACTCTGGATATTATGTCATTTGAAATCTTAAGTCCATTGTTGAAGAAAAATATCTGCTAAATAATGTATACAATAAGGTATACAATGCTAAATAAGGTATACAATATCGCGATTATTTCGCCATATGGTCTCTTCTGCCCTTCTTTGACAGATGGCGCCACGAATATCATTTGGGTAATAAGTTTTAAATATAGGAACAAGAACATTATAACCTGGCATTATAACCCGAAATTTCATTTCTGTTGTGGTTTTACCACACACACACATACACCCTCACACACACGCGCACACACCCTCATTCCTCACACCGTCAAGTACCTTAGCGTGACCCTGGATCGAGCCCTGACATGGAAGGACCATATAGATGCCATTACGAGAAAGGCAAAGTTTACCCGAGCCCTGCTTTACCCAAAGTTAGCCGGCGACAAGAGGCTGAGCCTGAAGAATAAGACGACCCTCATCAAGACCGTCTTACGCCCCCAGCTGACCTACGCATCTATCGCGTGGGGATATGCAGCCAAGACGCACCTCAAGAGGATCCAAGCAGTGGAAAACCTGCTCTAGCAAGCCCGGCGAGAGACAGGACACAAGACACCCCGGGGGTAATATACACCGGCGAAGAAAATCAAGAGCGCCAGAAGGAAGGCTCTGCCGGTGGAGCCCATCAGCCGGGACCGGGGGAGGCTGCGTAACTTTACGTGAAACTGATCACATTTGTGGGGAGGATCACGTGAAAGGCGCGGCCTACCCCTTACGAGGCCGTCTCGGCCTACATAGATATTAGGAGTAAAGAGCGAAGGCATCGTTCGGACCCCTCTTATCGAGGTCACATCTCTAGCCAAGAATATAGCCCATTAAAAGAAAAGTGAACCGCAGTAACAAGGATGTTACAATTGGCTTTAATCTTTATATGTTTCGTCATATTTATTCTAGTAGTTTTTATCCTAGGATCCTGAGTAATATACAATGTATCTTTGTCACTGGTACAAATAAATTTCTATTTATATTATTTATATATGGTAATCATAAAAAAATATGTCTTTTTGTTATAAATAAAGTTTCATAGTTAAAGAAATGTCATTTTTATGATTTTTTAGTACCTGAATTAATAATAAATAATTAATTCTGATTGTTTATTAAGCGAATTTTTAAATTGATGTAAAATAATGATTGATATATGAATGAATGAAATAAATTGATTGAAAGGTAAATCAAAAATATGTAACGTACAATTTATTTGATGCTACTTGCTTGATGCTATGAATCATGATTTAAGCAATGGCCATTACTTAATCTTTTCCTGTTTTAAATACATATTTGTGTAATTCTTATGTTTTACACCATTTGTTTTATAATTTGTGAATTATTATGGTTGTTCTTTTTTTACAGTTTGACTGTGACATGAGTATTTTTATAGTTTTTTTTATATAATATATTTGTATGTTATATTACTTGCCCAAATTTTTTGTAATCTTTAAATAAACTATTATACAATCATGATACTAGATCTGCATCTATATATATATCTATATATATATATATATTTATATATATATATATATATATATATATATATATATATATATATATATATATATATATATATATATTTCTATGTAATGAAATGCTACAAACCCAAGATTACTTTTCACAAAATAAATATGAATAGCAAAGAATTTCAAAGCTAATATATATATATATATATATATATATATATATATATATATATATATATATATATATATATATATATATATATATATACATATATATATATATATATATATATATATATATATATATATATATATATATATATATATATATATATATATATATATATATATATATATATATATATATATATATATATATATATATATATATATATATATATATATATATATATATATATATATATATATATATATATATATATATATATATATATATATATATATATATATATATATATATATATATATATATATATATATATATATATATATATATATATATATATATATATATATATATATATATATATATATATATATATATATATATATATATATATATATATATATATATATATATATATATATATATATATGTCAACAATTAATAGTAGAGATTCTCTTCTTAAGAAAAGTGCATATTATGCATGCAGCACAGTCTACAACAAACTGCAGCAACAAATAAAAAATATATGTAGTCCTACGCACTAAATTTAGAAAAAATTTTTTTGAGTTCCTTTATAGAAAAAGCTTTTATTTAGACTGTAAGTGAATTTTTAGATACACGCCACGGATATATTCTATCCGACCAAATTTCCTTTGTTTAATGTATTGTTAATTTAGCCTAGTTAAGATATATGATGTAATATCGTGGTTTTAAGTTTATTTAATTTTTTGTATTTATCTAAGTTTAATTATTTGTATTTGTTTCCTTAATTTTTACTTGGCAATCAAGTTTTTATCCACGTGTGACGTTCGTATCTTATATGGCGTTATACGAAATAAAGTTATTTTTATTATCCGGAGACACGCTAGATAGAAAGTAAATATCAACACATCACAAGACTCATATAGTAATTAAAACCTGTATTTTACGTAACCTGTACATAGAAACCCTGTATTCTAGGTCCCAGAATATCGTTTGCAAGCGATATTTCCCATTTTCAAAAACATAAAATATCTATCCAGAGGAAGCAGTATAATCGTAAATGTATTTTACGTAATTGAAGAAACACCAAGTAGGTATAAATGTATAATACGGTCCTGTGCTCGACCATACATATTTTTTAACGGAGTAGCGGTTTTGAAGTCGGCACGTGTGGCGGAAACTAAAAAGTGTTTTTTTATTTTTTATACATACATTATTTATGGGAAGCAAGTATGTGTGAATCGTTATCAAACGATTAAGAAATGTTGTTATATACCTCTAACGTCAGGTTCCGCTATTTCCCCCAGGTACATAGGAACAATAGAGATAGAGATGCCGCTGGATAATCCTGCAATAAACCTTGCAATGTATAATTCTACTACAGAGTTAGCTATGCCTATGAGTATCCATCCTACAAATAATGGCACGGCCGTCAGAAGGATTATCCGTTTTCTACCCAAGATGTCCGCC
>CAXKVY010008821.1:0-24636 GCA_964058915.1 Tetropium fuscum | reverse complement strand
GTCCGTAGTAGACGAGGACTACGATTTCACTGATTTTCATAGTGAACCAGACACGGAAGATGAGATGGAAGACATCCCTCAGCCATCTACCTCGGCAGAAACATCGATGCACAGGGAATTCATACCAGAACGACGTGTAATGTCCAAAAGACGAGGACTGAATCAACAACTGCATATTGGAAGTAAATTAGTAAAAACATTATTTTCCAAATAAGTTCGTTCGCAATGTAAAGACTAAAATTAGTTCCAGGACTACAAAATATGGTAATAAGTTACATATGGAATCTGGTGGACGCAAATCGACGTTTTTTGGATTTTTCTTGCAATCTTCGAAAATTTTTCAACTCTACACGACTGCTCTTAGTGCTCTGTAAATATGCGCCTGACAATAAATGGGTATAAGAGCTTTTTTGTAGAGAATTTCGCCAGAGACTGTCGCCTGGCCTACTAACCAAATGTTAAGAATTGTTCTAATTTTGTTCTAATCGAATGTAATAATCAACATTTAATCTCTATTATATTTTATTTTTTGCTATCAGTATTAGGTGCTGTTTTTTGTTGTATATATAAGTCTTGATCTATTAACTCCTGCATCCTTTATGACTTTTTCTAGTACCTACCTACTACACTGAATAGTATTGATGATAAGAGGTTTTCTTGTCGTACACCGTTTTGAAATTAAAATTATTCTGTAGGTCCATTATTAATTTTACTTTGTTTTCTGTCTTTTTTAGTGTCAGTAGTATCGTATTTATTAAATTTTTGCTGACTCCAAATTCTTCAAGTCTTGTGTAATTATTTCCTTTTATTTTGTCGTAGGCTTGTTGATAGTCTGCAAATAATAATAAATAATGGTTAGCCCAGAAGTCAGAGACTTGTGCTGGAGAGGGGGCTGCATATTATTATTGTCGAGCTGCATGTGCATTTTAGTATTTTTTCTTTGTTATTCATATTTGTTCTGTGCTTCAGCTATTCTTTCTCATAGAATATTTTGCTTTAGTTTCCTTCTAACTTCAAGATCTGTCTTGCATTTTTATCAAAACTATACTTTTTTCTCCTTCTTAAATCCCTTCTTGCATTTCTTAGCCGTCGCTTCTATCTCTGTTTTATTATAGTCCGCGTTTCTTCCACTATTTTAATTTCATTGGTGCTATTCCTGTCATTGGCTAGTTCTCTACTTAGATTGTTTTCTTAAGTGTTATTTCTGTTTTTTTACACTTACAACAAAATTAAAAAATATAACAAAATTTTTTTGTTAATACCTTACCAACATTATTTTTTACCATATTACGTTATTATTTTTAGAATGATGATAATAACATATGTTTCAGGTATGTTGGCGTCACTTTGCCCCGTGTGCGTTGTGTTTGGCATTCTCCTAGTCAACATTTTAGGCAACTACTTGGATATCGACCAAACAGCATTTGTCGGAAGCATATTTCCCGTGGTACTATTCTTCTCGTTCATGTGGATGCCAGAGAGTCCTTCTTTCCTGATGCTGAAGCACCGCCATGATGATGCTAGGACAAGTTTGGAAATATTGAGAGGCAAAGAAAATGCTGAAGCTGAATTAACCAGACTTAGTGAAGCATTCAAAAATAAAGGCGAGAAAGCTTCCGTTATGGATCTGTTCCTGAATAGGACAAACCGCAGAGCTGCCGTGGTAGCTTTCGGTTTACGAACCATCCAACAGTTTTGCGGTACGACAGCGTTAACATTCTACTGTAAATCAATCTTTGAGGTAGCCGATGATATTATTTCACCCAATGTGGGCACTGTGATATATTTTTCTCTACAGCTGATTATCGCTTTTATTTCTTCATTCGTTATCGATATATTTGGACGAAGGCCTTTGCTGATCATATCTCTCTTAGGGTCATCAACAACTCAGTTTCTACTGAGCAGTTACCTTTACATTAAAAACTGCACTAATATAAATACCAATAGTTTCAATTTTGTCCCAGTTCTAGCACTTTTCTTCAATGTGAGTTTCATCAGCATTGGCATGAGGAATATTCCCTTGGTGATGATGGGGGAAATGTTTTCAACGGACATTAAACCTGTTGCCGTGTGTGTTGGAACGATATTTTACAGTATTTTGGCCACATTGGCGGCTAAGCTATTTTTCTTAACAAACGAATCTTTTGGAATGCATGTTCCATTTTTAATATTTGCTATTCTCAGCTTCCTCGGCATATTCTTCGTGATATTTCGGGTGCCTGAGACCAAAGGGAAGACATTGGAATGTATTCAAGAGGAACTGGAAGGTAACAGAGGTGGGGGGGACAACAAATGTTAATCAAACGCCTCTCAATATATCAGAGAAAATGTTTGATGAAATTTGAAGTATCTCAAGAACAAAAGCTAATTATGAATCAATGGTACTTAAACACACTTTATTATATAAAAAAATTAAAAAGTTTTTACAACGCGACGGAGATTATACTGACTAAAAACTAGAACAATATTTAACGAATCGGAAGGTAGGTAATTGTCCAGAAAAAAGTTACTTGGCGATAGTTGCAATATAAATGTCCACCCAATTGGCTGTGAAGACAAAGGTATTATTTTGGACTGATCAAATGATAAATTATTATAGATATATTACTGATTAGAAATTAATTTATAAGAAGGGATATCTAATATTTTTTGCATGATGTTTCAGTGATTAATAGAAAATCTGATATGTTCGCCTATAATTATTATAGTTCAATTTATTTTATAATCCACTTGTATTGTATGAGGTCATTTTCGGAGGCGAAGAATGTGCTTTTAAATGGCCAATGTCTGAATAAAATTCTTTAAAATATCCTTAACAATTATTTTGTTATTATTTAAACAATATACTATACCTACTTACCTAGGTCCTTCAATGTAATAGTTATGTATGGTACAAGTGTGAAAAATACATGTTTAAGGCGCGCATATGTCTTAAACGTTTACTTTTCACACGTCTATAACTTTTCTCATTCATGCCTTAAAAGTGATAATTTATCGCAAATGCTTTATCGCAAAATGTCATAAAGCTTGATTCGTCGGAATTATTCTGATTAATATATTTCTAATAAGTTTCTAATAAGATATATTAGGCTTCTCAGAAAATATAACATCATTAAACATCTAGTTGTAATTTCTCAAAACAACAAAACAACAAGTTTTGCTTTAGAAAAATCACCATTGCCATTCAACTTACATCATCATTCGCGACTTATTTTATGCCATTAAGTGTAACTTCTTATATACATAACAAATATACATGATATATGAGGAGAAAAAATTCAAAAGGAATATTATCCATATTTAAACTTTTGGAGATAACTGAGGTTTTTTAATATCAAAAAAACAACAGGAGCAATAATAATAGTTATTTATTATAAAAATATTATTCGGTTTATAAAATAAACTATCAGTTTAAAGGAAATTAGGTTGTTCTTTTGTAATGGATTATTGCTATATAAATTTGGATAAAATCCTTTTTGAACTACACATGGGGATACAATCCCTTTTGCATTAAACGCTTCTGGATAATATTTTATTTAATCTAACCAAAATATTATATTGTAATTAAATACCATAACAACACAAAAAAACTTTATTTGGAAACTTTGGAATGTTCATCCTGTAAGTGTGCTTCAGTGGTGTCATGATTTTCCAAAATAACTTCAAAAAAATCCTAGAATTTCATCCCGTTGCCAGTTTTCTTCATAGAGCAAGAGTAGTGTCTTCAAATTTTTTATTTTTTCTTCTTTCACTTAATTTTTTAGTTCCTTTCTTTGCATCTTTAAAACTTTAAAACTTTCGCCTCGTTTAGTTATTGCCTGCAATTTTTTTGCCTGCAAGGTCATCGATTCTATAGTTGCGTTCCATTTTAATTTTCACAACGCCCTTCTAATCTTTTCTAAAAATAATTCGTTTCATCTCTTAAATAACTGCAAACTTTTGAAATCTTTGTCCAAGGCTTTGTAGTCATGAACTTGCCTTTCTTTACCAAGCTCTTTAACCGTACCTACTTCTTCACTAATTTGTATATACTCTTGATTATTAAGACGTATTTCCACTTTTCTAACATTTTTCTCGAGTCTCCCAAACACTATATCTGCAGGCAAAAATGAATGTCCTCTGACGGGAAAAGTTACTCTGATTTCTTCTAACTTTTATAGGAGCAGCATTAGAGATCCAAAGAGCCAATGCATATGTATGCAATGCATCACGTATGAATTTTTATTTTCCCGGCACACCCATTACCAAACAAGCGCAAAACATGGCAATCCGGTAAAATATTATTACTTAAAAAGTTTACTAAGGCAGAAGCAACTTGATTAGCACCTCTTCCAGCCTGAGTCTCGTTCCATGTATAGAAAAAGGGGACAACGTATTGTAGTCTGTAATAGCTGTCTCAAGTAGTATGCTTCTCCCACCGGTAATTTTGATAAGATTTGTACTTGTTGCAAGTAAAGCAAAATACCTGAGCATTTTTTCTTCTTGTTTCATTAAAATATTAAATTGTTTTGCTCTTAACTTGTGAATACGAAGTTCAGTTATAATACTGACTTTTTTCCCAGCATCCACGGTTAATATTCATATTTGATGGTAAATAAAGCCTGTTTGGTTTATGTTATAATGACTCTCTTTTGCCCTTAAACGCCTCAATAACTCTTACTTTACTCTTTTTATACTTACTGCCCTCTCATTCAATGATTATTTTAATGGAGCCTAAAGTTGAGGTTTTCACTTTATTTTACAATTTCTTTTGTGGATTTGACTGTTTTCTGATCACTTATCCGTTTACTGGATAGGGCTGGAACCTTTGATGTAACTGTAACGCTCGGAGTGGTTTCCACAAACACCAAGACACTTTCACTTCGCTCGACGCGCGTTTCGCCAACCAAGTTGGCATTATCCGGAGACGATTAAAACTTTTAAAAAGTTTTAATCGTCTCCGGATGATGCCAACTTGGTTGGCGAAACGCGCGTCGAGCGAAGTGAAAGTGTTTTGGTGTTTGTGGAAACTACTCCGAGTGTTACTTATCCGTTTATTAAATGAGTAGGTATAATGCATTCTCATTTAAACACTACGTCATTAGCTAACGACTAAATGCTAGTTTATTACAATAGGATGCATAGATCTGATTTTACTTTAAAGTAGTGGAGATGAAGATTTTTTTACAAAATATAAAAATTACAAAATCCCAAAATCTGTTCACTTTCGGACAGCGGTCTACTTGAAAAAATATATTGCCCTTGGTCTCTACTATAACATGTGAAAGTTTGTCATCGGTTCACCAATCACTCTGTATAATAAGTATGAAATAGTCGTTTGGCGTAATTGGTTTTGGTTATAAAACCAATTACCAAAAGATTATTTCATACTGATTATACGCATACGCATAAAAAATTTATAATGGATATTATGTTACCCAACAGATAAAAACAAAAAGCAATATTCGATGCACATATTTTATAACGTAATGATCTGGGGCAATGCAAACACTGCTAGTTAATGGGATACTGATTACCCAAAAGATAATCATTCGATTATCATTTGAGGTAGCACATACTGAGTCATATAAACATCATGTGACACTCTTTGGTTATGTGCTTAGTTTTTGTCTCGGGCGCCAATATCTGTTTATAGTGTAGATATACCACTTTTCCCTACAGGCAGTACTGTAGGGGCCTAGAGTAGCTACGAGTGGAGATGGGCGGTAATTCCAGGGGAAACGTGACGCATAGATAGACATTTTATTACCCTATCTAAAGGAATGTACAGATGAATGGTTATAACAAGTTTATTGCCAGACTTTGTTAAATAGATCTATATCTATCTTTGTTTATCAGCTTATATACATATATCTGATGTGATACAGGCTGCATACGGTCCAGCTTGGTTATAGTATTTAAAAGCATTACGAGTCGAAATCGGGTGGTACGGTCTTAGGGGCCCAAAATGGCAGTGGACGTTACGAGGACCCAAAATGGCGGTGACTGGAAAATAAGAGTGTTATTTTAGCATGCGTATGGGTGGAATTGCTTAGAGAAGATATAATATTTTAATTAATTCCATCACGATTTATAACATTAATATTAAATATTAATGTTATTATATTAATGTATTATATTAATGGTATTATATTAATGTTAAAATTTTTAGCATACATACATCACTGCTTCGCCCATCGAGTTTGATTGTTGCCACCAGCCCACCAGTGTCATGTAAATTTATTTGTATCGATAGTTTAGTTATTGATAAATAGTTAGTTATAGATAGATATATAGTTATCGATAGATTCGTATCGATAGGTAGGTAGCGATATAGGCCTGCGCGTATGATGTATGTTATCTTCTTCGAGCAATACGGTATAAATATTGGGGCAAATATTTTAAAATATTCGTCCTATATTTTATTGACTTATTATGTGGATATTTTATATTAAAACATATTATGTAAGAACCTAATTGTTTACCAATACATTAAAGACGAAAAAGCATTATTCTCAATTATTATTAACCAACAATCATGAATTATATCTGAATGGACAATAAAAGTTGGAACAAAGTCAGTAAAACGCGTCATTGATTTAAATTGCCTATTGATGTTTGTCATAAATATGCAGTACATTAACATTATTCTTTGTAAGTATATTACAAAAATATCAAACAAATTTGTTGACTGAATTTAATACATCTAGGACCGACAGTGCTTCTCAAAATAAGCACCAATTAGCCCCGTATCTATGTAAACCAAATCTAACCATAGATTTGGTTAAGAATGATTAGCCCACAACATATTTAGTTGTGGCATTGCAAGCATATTTATTTTTAAGTAAATTTAAGAAATGTCATTTATATAACATGCCTTTTAAATGAAAACTAGTGAAATTTTATAATGTGTAACTTTCTATAGCTCTTATATTATTTAATATAATGGTATTTAATATAAAAAGCAAAGTATGGAGCAATTATTTATTTATTTATTTATTTATTGATTAATATATGCTCTGTCCGCCATATTAGATCCGCCATCTTGAATATTGATTTGGACAAAAAATTCGTTATCAGCGAACCCAAAATTCCTGAGACACCGATTTTGAAACGTATCGGATCATAAATAGCAAAAATGTCCGCCATCTTGAATATTCATTGACAAAAAAATACTTGATACGTTACCCCAAAAACCCCGAGATGCAAATTTTGAATCGTTTCGGCCCATAAAAGCAATATTCATTGGCCATTTTTCATCAGTACTTTATAACAACTTTATAGGCGAAACCAACATCGCAATCTGAAACGTCGCAAAATGTATTATAGAAAACAAGAAATTAAGTGAATATTTAAAACAATTTCAATGGACGTTGAATAGAAAAATAAAGTGCTCCATTAGCAGGGATCGAACTCGGGCCCTACTTCTCTCGGGGTCTACTTGCATATCCGCGGCGTTAAATTGACTAATAGTATACCTAATACGAATCGTTTGAAGGTATCAAACACGTGGGCATATAGATTTCAATGGCCGTACAGCAGCCATTTATTAATCGATTTCTATGAAATTTTGGTTCGATAAAATAGTTATTCAATAGGTTCAACAAGATTTTATGCATTTTAAAGTTTAACATCTTCTGGATAACTGTATGCCTAATGCTTTTATATATAATATGTTCAAATAGAACAAATATAAATAGTAGACTAGGTTTGTGTATTCTAAGAATGAGTTCCGTCAAAAACTAATGTCATAAGACGTCGCTGCAAGTGTTGGTGTATTGGTAATTTAAATTCAAGTATGAATGATCAATGAAATAAATCGTATACTGCTCTGAAGATCCTCAAGAAAGGTGAAAGAACTTGTACAACTTCTAAGTGGTTCGTTTTCGTATGTATAGTGGTTCATTTCCGTATGTGTGTCCAGACATAGCACTGGTAAGTGTGTTTTCTTTCTTATTCGTCTATTTGCTTATTTCTATGTAATGAAATGCTACAAACCCAAGATTACTTTTCACAAAATAAATATGAATAGCAAAGAATTTCAAAGCTAATATATATATATATATATATATATATATATATATATATATATATATATATATATATATATATATATATATATATATATATATATATATATATATATATATATATATATATATATATATATATATATATATATATATATATATATATATATATATATATATATATATATATATATATCGCTGTAATTACATATATATATAGCTGTAATTACTAAATATGAGTAGAAGAGAGAGAAAATGTTGCTGTGATAAGTGAACCCACTACCTTTAAGCCTGGTGAATTTAAGATCCGAGTTCACACAAGAGAGTATTACAAATTAGAATATTACAAATTAGGGGGCCTTCTTCAGCCAGAAAAACGGTTTATACATATCCTTAGGTTGAAACTGGTCTGCATTGTGTTGTTACCAGTAGGACATCAACAAGAGCTTTTTCTTCAGTTTCTGTAAATACCATGGGATATTCCCAGATATCTTCTGTAAATCTTATACCAGAGAGTTCTTCTGGAAATGTTCTATAAGTGGGAAGCCGCAAGAATTGAACCGTCTCTATTTTGAGTTGCAGTGATTCATTGGTTTAGTGTTTTTGTATAATGTGTATAATTATGATATTGCCTGGCACTCAATTTATTCTATATTTCGAAGACCCATAGTTATGTCTAAAAATAATATAAAAAAAATTAGTATGTGGCAGTATCATCCGAAAATATGTGTAAACTAAACTGATAAATATATATTTGTCCTACTAGTCTGTTATTTTGAAATAACCACCCTATTTTGAGATACATTAGATGATAAATAACGCCCTTGGGCCTTATGAATATCTATAACGTCCTAAAATTTTTACTCTATTTTAAATCAAATCGTTCAGAACGTACATAATAGATGTCAAATTAATAAATCGTGTGTCAAAAAATAACAGTCTAATAGGACATAAACGTTGAAGGTACGGGATGTTATAGGATAATGACGCCCTCGGTCGACGTACATTCACTGTACACTGCCGACCTCGGTGAGTTATTATCCTTATAACAATATAATGTGCCACTTGTCATATTTTTTAAACAACTCTCAGCATTTCGGATTTATAACGATATTATAAACTTACCCGCTCACACAATGCAGCGTAGCACTCTATGCAAAGCACGCTATAGGACTGCGAACGTCGCTACAGGTGGTCATTTCTTTTCGTGCTGTCATGAAGATTTAGCCAACTTGTACAAAAATTAAATTTAAACTTTAAATACTAGGTGGTTGTGCAAAGTCGGTACACGATACACTTTTTTTCCTACAGCAAGTTAATTTTCACTTGCCACCAGTCAATCGTTTTCTATCTAAGAATTTGCTTTATCCAGCAAAACAATGGCAATGTAACACATGTTACGCATAACAATCAATGCAATTACATCTTCGGTTTCCCCGGACAAGGCATTTTCTAAAAACATATCAACCTTTATTTCCCTTAAAAAAATTTATGGTGTAACGTGGAGTATTGGTGCAT
The DNA here is from genome assembly GCA_964058915.1 of Tetropium fuscum. Taxonomy (NCBI): domain Eukaryota; kingdom Metazoa; phylum Arthropoda; class Insecta; order Coleoptera; family Cerambycidae; genus Tetropium; species Tetropium fuscum. Next base: position 15,109 of record CAXKVY010008821.1, on the reverse strand, counting down.
AGTACGTTTATGCGTGGTCTATGTAGAATAAAAGTGTAACTTTCTTCTACTAATACTAGTCAGCGTATATAAGGAATCTCCATAATTACTGAAGTAATTAATGCTTCTTGGATTATATTTTTGTCTACTATCACGTACCATGTGACTACTAGCAACATACGATGTTAAGGTGAATAACCATCCAGTTATGTTATTTAGAAGTAAGTCTCCTTGGAACACAAAACCTGGCTTAGAGCCCAATTTTATATTTTACTGTTTCATATCTATAGAAATTCTTTGAAAGTCTATGGACTCTAAGATCGACGTCCGTTTGTGGTTTTATTGCACCATAAAGTAAAGATATCACCAGTTAACTCTGGCAAAATTCATGCCATTATCTATTAACAAAATAAAATCATTGTTGCGAAAATTTGACATTAACTCATCCACCAACTCCTCTCATATTTCTTTCTTTAAATTCTATATAAGCTTCTTTGTATACCGGACAAGGCAAAGGATACTTAATACAGAAAAACAAATATGCAGACATGTATATATGTACTGATAAGCGAGTGAATATTGCTCCAAATACCCAAAACAAAGATTACATATTAACAAATGTTTCTGGTCCACAAACACCGTTTTCCATATTATGATCTAAATTTAGCTCAATATAAACTCATTTATTATATATAGATGTCGCCGCGGAAAAACCAATGATTAATAGGTAAGTATATGTATTGGACATAGTCCAAGGAGTTAAATTAATGCTGGTACATTAAGCCAAACAAAGAAACCTATAGACCTACTTCTTATAGTACTACTTAACGAGGGGGTAATGTCCGTTGTATATTTGTATATTTCCTGTAAAGCCCCTTTCTAAATCAATTTAATTCATGGAAACCCAATGTTGAAATTGTTCGGGTTAAAATCGAAGGTTACAGAACTTTTAACTAGCGATTTTTATATTCACAGCCTTTTAAACAACGTCTTGGGTCAGTTAAGAAGTGAGTTTCACTCGTTTGATGACTTGAATATTAAGTGATATCACTCAGTGAAACTATTTTGATGTTTAATGATTTCATTAGATAAAATTACTCGAATCATGCTGAAAATAAGTTTGTCTATTACGATTGAAAAATATGTACAAAACTGAACTACAAAACTGATATACAAAACTGAAGTATAATTATGCTCATTACACTTATTTTCGTACTTCCGGGACTGAACTAATAACTCCACTCCCATATGATAGGGACTGAAATGTCACTTTCTGTCCTTCCGGGATTAAATTTTGACCGGAATCCCGAAAGTATAAAATTACAAACAAAAGAATGTAACAGGTGTTTTATTGTTTTAATATTTACCTAAATAATGTTGTTACAATTCGTCATATTGACCAGTCTTTCCTGGGTGAGTAAAGCATATACATTAACTACTTCGGCTGCCCTTTTATCAATATCAGATACACCTTCTTCACTCCTAATCGAGCGCATAACACTAGCCATTAATGACAATGTCTCCAAATTAATCTTGTCGCAACCCAACAAGTACAAAAAATATCATATACCTTGCGACTGAAGTACTTTTAATTCCTCAGATAAGTTATAAACTATAGGTACTACTATAAGTACGAACACATAAACTTTACCTTCGGGATTAAAACTACTACTTCAGTCCCGTGGTATGTAAGTACTATTTTCATTACACAATATTTTTTTAGACCAATCAGAACACTTATTGATCAATGATCATGGTTGCTAAGCGATTTTCCGCTCGGACTAATTTTTATTTGTATTGCGGCAACCATCTATACACCTAAATTAATGATCAGTTGCCTATGTGGTCATTTGTCACTAACTTCGTCAATTCACAATTGCGACAAAAGTCAAAACTGTTCTTAAATTCTCAAAATCAGAAAAACAGTGAAATGTTTGTCGATTCAGACGATAAATAAATTAATTTATAATTCATTCCTCCAATAAACCATTTAACTAAGTATAATGTTACAGTAAATTATTATATTCAATAAATTCACCTTAAAGAAAATATTTTCTATTTTTTCTCGATAAACTATCGTACTTTATTTGTGACTAATGACTCTTACTACACTCGTATTATTAAGAGACTCACCTAGTGCTCGTGTTTCAAATTTCATACTCCTGTAATAATACCTAGCTATAAGTTTTCACTCATTAAATAATATACTATTAATCTCTGTTTAGTCAGTAGGTATTCACTTATTTATTCCATTACACTGCCATATAGAATATTTAATTCCAATTAGATGGTAGGAATAAGGTACTAAACTAAAAAAAAAACATATTAAACCATATTACTTTACGAGGTAAAAGTATAAATATTAATAAAATAGTCATTTCTGTACCAAGAGTATAAAGTACTCACAAAAGGCACGCAGGTGGCTATCGAGTATACGCCCAAACCCACGGCAAATCCGTCAAAAAAAGCAAGAACAAGAAACTAAACATCACAGCCTCAAAATCCGCTGAAAAAAAAACGCAAAACAAGTTCCAAAGCCTGAACACGGCAGGCAAAACCAACGATAACCAAATACCTGAGACCCCCACCGGCCAAACTGGCAAAGATACGGAGCCCGAGAAAGGAGAAATCGAGCCAAAAGAAGTCAAACCGCCCACAATCATTGTTCATTGTGCCTTCAACAACCACAAGCGGGTGACCGAATACTTAAAAATCCACCTGAAATGCAAATTCCACTGGAAACAAGCAATCAACACGACCATTTTATATACTGAAACTGAAAGACTGGCACACATCCATGGAAACTTTTAAGCAAGACAATCTAGCATATCATACATTCACCCCCTTCCCCCTCCTCAAGGGTTTCTTTCCACATCATCTCAAAGTAAAATCACAGTATCATTATCAAGTCACATTTTGACTATTGTGCATCGATAACCTACAAACCTACTCATTCAATTTAAATAAAATCTTGAAATTGCAAAACAGATAGATGAGAATAACTTTAAGAACTAATAAATACAGGCCAATAAATATCTACGAGTGGTGGATTAATATGCCAATCCATATGGAGCGGCGTCTGCTTTGCAGTGTATTAATATGTCAGAAAGATTATGCTATAGCAATGATATTTATTTATAAAAATTGCATAACTTAGTGCTTGACTATTTGAGCGAATTCATTACTTTCAATAACGTAATCCGTATCTATTTTACTACAAATAATAGTAATATTTATTTAAATAAAGCAAATTATAAAAAAAATATGTCTTTGTTTTTCATTAAACAATATAATACAACGTTAGCAGTATTTAAAAAAGTTTAGTAGTCTATATTAAAAACTGGATACTTATTTAGTCTCCCACTTAATTTGTTTGTTTAAAATTTATTGTTTATTGTTTTTTTTATTGTGGGAGTCTGCCACAAGTTAGCACCTTGTGGCTTATATTTTGTATACTTACCTATTACCTAAGTTACCTATATTTATACTTTCAATGAACAATGGACAATGAACTTGCAGCATGGGCACGTTTTCAAATAGCTATAATCATACTGTGACCCGCTTACCGCTTACCATGCTAATTTTATGGTAGATATAAACCTTATGTCCCTCTTACAGCAGGCAAAATATATGTATGTTATTTTACTTACCCAAACAGTCCTGTTAGTAAGACACAAACATATACTTTTTGACATTTACCTATTTCACTGCAAACTCTTGTCGTTCAATATAAGCTATCCATTTGTGGTCGTGCTTACAAAGTCCCCAGAATTGCAACCAAATAGGTACCTAATAATAGGTAGATACCTTTTCAAACTTTAGTCAGTGATAGTTGAAGTGGGCTTCAATCAGCAAAGGAAGCCTTATATAATATGATCGTACCAAAAATAATACATACTCTTGCTCGCATATGTTTTAAAATAATTATTTTACAGGAGCACTGTTTCACGTAAAAGTGCCCTTAAAACAAAATTATTAGCGATAATTAGAGGTATTAAGAGTTACCTTTTACGCATTATCTCGCTTATTGTGCCAGGTCACAATATTTAAGTTCAGTATAAACACGTTTTTGGCAAACAAAAACATTCTCAGAAACATTAGGTTACTGCTTCTAAATAATACCCACCAATTTCACAGCTGATCTATAAATATTTTGTGGAAAGCGTAGCAGACTTTTAGTCGCCAGATGCGTTCTATTAATAAATTATAATAATATACTTCTCGCTAATATGATGCTTTAATTCAGTCAGAAAATCCTTCAAGTAGAGACACTGTGTTCAAAAATGTCACTTGTCCGGATACTTAGTAACTAAAACCAGATAATCAGCTACGCGTCTGAATAATTTGGAACGTGAGGCCATCGTCATTATCATGCACATGGACCAGGAACCGTCGCCGTCGGCGTCGCGTCGCTCCGCAAGGTCTCATGTACACATGTGGCACCTAAGAATTCCTCAATTCATATAATAAATTAATAGTAAAGAAACATTTTTAAGAACAAGTTTTTATTTAAATGCTCTGAAAAGAAGCTTTCTGAAAATAAACTTTAAATTAAATTAAACCGATTAATTTATTACGTTACACAATTTATATGATATAAAAGCGTGTATCGAGATTTACCTATTTTATAGAAAATATATTTTTTTTCTTAGAATTAGTTATGTCAATATCAAGTTACATATTGTATTCCCTTTTACCTACACAGTTAAATCTCGCGACAAGCTTTTATGTCATATAAATTGTTTTATGTAATACATTGATGGGTTTAATTTAATTTAAAGTTTATTGTCTTCATTTTAGAGCATTTAAATAAATGCTTGTTTTAAAAAATGTTTTTTTTATTATTAATTTATTTATAATTTTTTAGTTATAGCTGGACATGTTTCTAAGTCTGTTCATTTCATTTAAAGCGTCATTATTGCGTGGTCGTTTGCCTGTTAATTTAGTAGTCTAGGTCATCCATAAGGAGACCTTCTAGTGATTTAACTCTACTTACCTCTTATTTCTTACTACCTTACTTATTTCAGCTTGAAGCTTACATATGCCTAACGAACGAACACACAGTTGTTCCGGGTTTGGACCTGGAGCTTTCCTTCTCCTAGGCAGGTTGCAAATCATTGCTATTGATGCCCATCTCGCCAAATTACACAAGTCATACTATGAAGCCAAACAAGGCGTACTATTAAAATTCAATTGCAAGATTTGACCCGAACAATTCGACCCCAAAATCATAATCGCGGACTCCACAAACTCTAGGATAACAATTTCTGATGGATTGGAGCAACTAAGATTTTGATCGCCAGCTTAGATCCGCTATCTTGAAATTTTTCTATCGCCAGCCGTTGACCCTTGTCGGTCCTTAAAACATTTGTTCTAGCACCACCAAATTATTCTTAACCTTTGCAGAGTTATAACTCTTTAAAATTGGTATACCTAACGGCCATGTTCTTTTGCGCCAATTTGCCATTTTTTCCCGTTGCCTATGTGCAACGATTTTAACCGACTAGGTTAAAATCGAGCTCTTACAGATTTTTCGTCATGCATCACCTATACTGCACTCCTCCCCAAGAAGACCGAAACTAGTCTGTTGTTGGTGGTGCATGGCGTGGTCTCTGGGAGCTACTTAAAGTGTCCTATCATGGACCAAATGCAATCAATGATTTTTGCTTTATGCAAAAGCGGTTGTATTTCATTGTGCATTTAGTATAATCGTATAATAAGGCTTTGAAATACATAGCTGCTTAGGCCACTGTGGCCACTAGAGGGATAAGGGCCTAATTTTATTTTCTTAGTAACAAATTACTTTGTTACTATTTGTTGTAAAACATTACCCTCTACATTTGGAATATTTTTCGTTTTATATATACGGGTTGATTTTTTAACCTGATGCATCCAAATATCTCGAGAACTAAGGACTTTGGAGAAAAATATTTCGGATCAAAATTAAATCATTCCGTGGGGGAAAGACTTGGGTACAAAAACCACCCCCACACTCTGCACAGGGGTGGCATTTTAAATGGGAATCCCTATTTTTTATCGCGGATTTGGATTTCCCGATTAAAAGAATATGATTGAGCGAATTCAACATGCTTGTGCAGAAATTGATGTATAAATATAAGTATAAATGATCAATGAACGAAACAGGTCGTACACTACTCTCAAAATGCTCAATGAAGGTGAAAGAACATGTACAACTTCTAAGTGGTTCGTTTTCGTGTGTATGTCCAGATATAGGACTGGTAAGTATATCTTCCTTATTATTCGTCTATTTGCTTCTTTCTCTATGTAGTGAAATGCTACAAACCCAAGATTACCTTTCACAAAACAAATATGAATAGCAAAGAACTTCAAAGCTAATTTATATATATATATATATATATATATATATATATATATATATATATATATATATATATATATATATATATATATATATATATATATATATAAAGGGTCCGCCAATAAGCGCGCTCGATCTTTAAAATGAAATAAAGCAAGTTGTGTGAGAGGTATAAATGAAATTTATTTTTTGTTTGAAAGAGTATTCGAAGGCATTATGTATGGAAAATAATATCGGTCAAATGTCCACCTCGGCTTCGCTGGGTGGCGCGCATACGAGAAGTCCAATTTTCAATGACTCTGGCGCACAAATCGGGCTGTATTTCATCGATGGCGTGGCGTATGTTGACTTTGAGGGCATCAGTGTTTTGTGGTTGGTTTGCGTAGACCTGTGATTTAAGAAAACCCCACAAGAAATAGTCTAGTGGGGTTAAATCGCACGATCTCGGTGGCCAGTTGATGTCGCCTCCGCGCGAGATAACCATTCCTCCGAAGCGCTCGTGCAGAAGATCCATTGTGGCGCGCGCTGTGTGGCTCGTAGCGCCGTCCTGCTGAAACCACATATCCTCGACATCCATATTGTCGATTTCATGCCAGAAAAAGTTCGTTATCATGGATCTGTATCGTTCGCCGTTTACCGTGATGGCCACACCATCGTCGTTCTCGAAGAAATACGGCCCGATGATGCCTCCGGCCCAAAATCCACACCAAACAGTTACCTTTGCTGGGTGCATTGCGACCTGGTGGACCTCCTGTGGATTGTTCTCAGCCCAATAACGGCAATTCTGCTTGTTGACATTCCCATTTAACCAAAAATGTGCCTCATCGCTGAAGATGATTTTGCGACCAAAATCGGGGTCGACTTCCAACTGCTCTAAAGCCCAATCAGCGAAGATACGGCGCTGTCTATGGTCGTTTATTTTGAGCTCTTGTGTCAGCTGGATCTTGTACGGATGCATGCCCAAATCCAGATGCAAGATTCGGCGAAGTGATGTTTCCGAAAGGCGGAGTTCCTGTGCGCGACGTGAAATTGACTGTCGCGGATTTTCACGCACACTATCGCGCACAGCGGCGACATTCTGGGCAGATCGGACGTTTCGACGACGCGTCGGTGTTGGCTGATTGTTCACCGAACCGGTTGCCTCGAATTTGTTAATCAAACGACGGATAGTCGACTCAGCAGGACGATCAATTGCACCGTAAAATTGGCGGAGCGCGTGGAACGTTGCTCGAACCGATGAATGATTTTCGTAATAAGTTTTAACGATTTGCACATGTTGCTCGCGGCTGAATTGGTTCATGGTGATTTGTGAAGATACACTGAATAATAACAACTACGTTTGCCAACTCTACCACAAACAACATGGCCGCCATGAGCTGTCAAAGATCGAGCGTTCCTATTGGCGGACCCAATTTATATATGCAAAAAGATAACAATCATAAGAGAAAAAGTGATATTTTCATCATAGACATCAATATTTTCCATTCCTAAGCAACTTCCCGTTGAACGATAGTTAAATTTTATTCCGAGAACTTTCATTTTATTTTTAATAGAGAAATGACGTGGGTAGTTATGTAAATACGTGGGTACCTATGTAAATATTTTCGGTACATCCAAAAATAAATCACTGTTGTGTGAAAATCCTAAGGCACACAACAGTTATCCCATAATGCCTTTATTAAAATAATGAAATAATATTATTAATCAAGCGGAATCCTTAATACAATATGACCTATACAAAATGGGAGTATTTCAGATTTTAGACTATTGACTATGTAATTGAATACGGAACTAACTCGTTCAAGGTTCTATTGTTTTATATGTTCAATTGTACCTTTCAATGATAAATCAACAAAGTACTATTCAATATAGGCTTGAATTTTTGAGAACGGAGAAAATTTGCCCGAAGTCCAAAAACCTTTTATTTTAACAAAATAAGTAAAAAAAACTATTTCAGACGAAAAATTTTAATTTTTCTTACATTTTTGTGTATAACTTCTTCATGGGTAGTTATGGATATAGGCAAAAAATAACTACAAATAAAATACAAAAAATTAAGCTAACGTAATTTACGTCAAAATGGTGATGGGCAAAAGCATTTTTGATAAAAATTATATAATTTTTTCGATTTCACCACTTTTACCTTCATGCCATATAATTTCTAATTTTTACTGACAAGAATTATTTTTATTTCATTTCAAAAAACAAATATTTTCAGTTTATAAATGGTAATGATAAAGGCATTTGTTCAAAAAAATTTTATAATCATATGATTTTACACATAAAAAACTTTAATATACCTACCAATTATTTCTTTGAAAATTACATATCTATTATTTGTTTATTATTTGTTCGTATGTATTATTTAATAATCACACTATGTAATTAACATGTTCAGTAAAGGCATGTGTTGACTTGTATACATATTTATTGAATATTAGAAAAAAAAGCTTTAATGTACTAAGAAAATTGATAGCTGTTTTAAAGATTATTTTTCTGAAAATTTCTTATCTCTTATATTTCTCCCGTAATGTTTTAGAATTGAATAAAAATGCCTTCAACATCATTATTGTTTTGCACGTCCTCTTCCGAAACTTCTCAAACATCAACGTTTTCACAATTTAAGCCTATACATTTGCTGCTGAACATTGAGCTGCAATTATGCAGCTGCAATTTCCGTGACAACCCCTTGTTCACCCGGAAGCTATTTGCTCCAGCAAAGTCTACCTACGGTGCAAGAGGTTAGGTGTACTAATTGGCATTAATCCATTTTTAGATTTTTTCCAACCCCACTTAAACTCCTTAAGGCGTACTCTTTAGTGATATCAGAAGTTGGTGGAAAATGGACTAGAGAAAATTTTGTGTTCTTCGATAATCTTTGAAAAAGTTGTAAGCGACAGCCACTTAAACTGTTAGTTGACATATAGAGAAATGACGATGTGTTCATAATCACATAATGTGAATTAATAAATAATACATACGATAAAATAATAAACAAGTACCTAATATATACCTACAAACTTTAATGTACTAATTTATAGCTGTTTTAAAGATTCATTCTCTGAAAATAAGTTTTTTACGTGTAAGATCATATGAATATAAAAATTTTTGAACAAATGCCCTTATCATTATCATTGGTCAACCGAAAACAATTAATATTCTATTACATAAAAATTATTTTTGCTTGTAAAAACTTAAAATAATATGGTATAGAGGTAAAAAGTGATATGCAATGGGCTTAAGATGATCCAAGAGCATTTATTTATACATCTAGAATCTCTGTTGGCCTTTGTGAATCGTGCTCCGTTTCTAAGGTAAGCCACTGAATTCTTATCTGAAACAGACTATAGATCCATTACTTACATAAAAAACATCACGCAAAGTAAATATTTAATAAAGCTGTTGGGGGTCTCAATAATACCTACACAATAAAGTGGAAATCGCCGTTGTCTTAAATATAAAATCTTCAAACATAAAAATTGTTTGCAATATTTAATTTGTTTAATATGTGTCTCACATTCGCTTAAAAAATATTTGCTTACTCTTGGCATTTGGGCGACTTGGGCATTTCATCATCTGATGTCTTAGGCATTATGTAGATACTCTTGGTTCTTTTTTTACAATATAAAAATGTATTTGCAGATGCTGAATGAACTCAAAATATAGTCCTACATCTATAACAAAGTTTCTATCTAGCAATATATACATTTTACATAGATGTGTTCAATAAATGGAACAAATAAATGTTGCCGTTTATAATAATAATACCCCCTAGTGAATACAATCAAGCTAACAGCTTATATCAAATTAGTTTTAGGTTGTGCTTAAAATTCATTTCATTTTATTGGACTATACGAGTACATATAGTACAGTCAATTTAGATGACAAAACATATAGTACAGTCAATTTAGAAATTTGGTTTAATGTCATATGCATTGATATTGATATTCATACGGGTTCGCTGGAAGGTAGAGATGCGAAAATAAAGAAACTCATTGTTATAGATTGAACAAAGGATTGGTGTCTTTAAGTTTTTAGTGATATAGCGTGGCCCTTTCCGTCATATGTGCCATGAAAATTAAAATCCGGCTTTAGTTATGGCTTAGTTAAAAGCTTAAGAACTTGTCTGTATATTGTTGTATCGCACCGCATCCACTATAGATGCATGTAAAAATAAAATAGTTTCTTTCACAGTAAAGTATAGTAGTTATAATGGTTTTGCAATAAAATATTATATTGTAAGGATATATAATATTTAAATCAATGACTAAATCAATGACTAAATCGTATAACGACAGATAAGAATCGACTTACGATTTCGTATTATTACAAGTTTTCACCTGGTGATTTTCATCTATTTCATTTATTATATTAAGTAAATTATAAAAGAATATGAAAAAATAAATTTTAAAAATCTAGTAGAAATGAACCTATTAGATTAAATTACTATTACCGAACAAAAGAAAACTAGTAGGCAAAATATAAAATATAATATAAAAATATATTTTATATTAAAAAAGTATTTAGAAAATTATACCGATTATTCGTAGTGGTCAGAAACGGTGAAATGAGTAATAATAAAGCGTAATAAGAGTAATAATAATAAAAGAGTAGTAATAATAAAAAATTTATATGTGTTGCATTGTAGGCAATTGATAAAAACCATTTAAGATTTGTTTTCAGCTGGCCTGATGAACCCATTCAAGATTTGTTCATAAACAATTTCTATTGAGTACCCAGATGTTCAAACTACTTGCCATCATTCTCTATATAAGGCTCAAGTCTATCGCGTGTTACTTGCACGGCAGAATCTATTTCCGCAGCGGATATACTGTGGATTGGTTTTTCTATTCTAAAAACCATATTTTCCCTTGTCGGTGGTCGTTCTTGAAACATTAAATCTTTCACCTTACTCCAAAGACAAACCTTTTGCCTACCTGTACTAGGAAAGATGGTACGATTTGGTATAAACGACCAATACGATCTACTAAGTCTACCAAAAAAAATATTATAAGATGGTATTGGGTTTACCGAATACAGCAAACATTTTGAAACCATGATGGAAGTGTTCTTTCTCCGTTTCTGTATCAGATAGCATTATAGAGATCATAGTTGTAAAAACAAATAAAAAAGCTAATTTAGAATATGAAAAGTGGAATGAAAAAAAACCAGAAATTAAGAAAACAGAAAATAAAGGTCTCATTTCTCAAGGAGCTCCGAAAGCCACAAAGGAGCCAATTGAAATGTTGTAGATTTCGGATATGTGCTACAGTAGGCCCATTTTGCCTGCGACTATGTCAAGAGATAGATTTGTTGCAATTACAAAATGGATTCGTTTTGATGACTTTGAAACGAGAGAAGAACATAAAGCTGTGGATAAGTTAGCGCCAATTAGATGCGTATTTGACAATTTTGTCGAAAATTTCAAACGAATGATGTATCCAGGAACTCATATGGCCGTCGACAAACAACTTCTCAGGTTTAGAGGTCGATTATCTTTTAGAGTTTACATGAAAAGCAAACCCGACAAATACGGGATAAAAGTTTGGGCTCTCTGTGATGCCACCAAGGCCTATATCCACAATCTGCAGGTGTATTTAGGAAAGCAGAATAATGTCGTGAAAAAGAATCAAGGCGAGAGAGTGGTCCTCGATATGACAGACATTTTTTTTTATGTCTAAGTCTTTAGCTGGAATGCTCTTAGCAAAAAGATTGACCCTTTTTGGCACAGTGCGTAAAAAGAACTTTACCCAGTAAAACTCGTCCAAGCATCAAGCATTGTCGTTTTTACCAAGGACCACACATTAGTCTCCTATTCGTCCGACAGAAACAAGGCAGTCATTTTATTATCCACTGAATATTCTTTAGATGAAGTTAACGGCGATGAAAATATGCCCAAACCTGAAATAGTGTTACATTACAATAGAACTAAAGGTGCTGTTGACACAGCGGACAAAATGGTAAAAGAATACACTACACGACGAATGACAAACAGATGGCCAATGGTTATTTTTGGTCATCTTATTGATAGCACAACCCTAAATTCTTTCATTCTATGGAGACAAAAGTATCCTGATTGGAATAAGTCACATTAGGATGCCAGGCGTAAATTTTTGTTATATCGTGGAAAAGAACTAGTAAAATCCCAAATAATTAGAAGATATAAAAGTAAGGACATGATCCAGCAACCAATTCGTGATCACATGATTATAGTAGTTCCCGAGTTGGGCAGTTGGGCAGTTGGGCGTAAAACCAATTGAGGAGAAATCCTCAGGGCGTTTGTGTAATCACACAAAAGAGACAGAAATACACGCAATATACACTGAGCTCGTAAAGTTTGGAATAAATAATCGTTATTGAATGATTTTCACAGGAAATCCTCGGACACGTCAACCTTATTTTATAAAATGTCACTTTTTTCAGCCATCGATTTTTTTTTGTTTTGTTCGTTTTTGAGCTATGACGTCATCGACAATTTTTTTAAACGACAACCCATATTTTTTTTCACGGATTTCGATAGAGCACATTTTTCTGAGTGCGAATATATCAAAAACATAGTACCTTTAACATTAAAGTTTTCGAGATATTCGGTTGCAAAGTTTATAAAATGTACCATGGCACCATGCATAAGCTATCGGGCGGGTCAAGATTTTTAATAGCTTATTGATTCTAATAGCTTATAGCATATTACATTTTAAAAGATTAAGGAGTAATATTATTTATTTTGGTAGCTTATCGAACATTTTGAAAGATTTGGGAGTAATCTGTTTAATTTTTTAACAACAATTTAAACAAATAAAAAAATATTTTAACAAATAAATGATAAATAATTAAAGTAAAAATAAAATCAGAGTAAATTTTCAAAGTGACCTCCATTCACTTCCTGGCAATATCCCATCCGCCACTGAAACTCCTGCAGAACCTTACCAACAGTATCAGGTTGAATGGTTCGAATTTCATTGCGAATTCTGTCCTTTAATTCTTCGATGGTATTTGGTCTATTGAAATAGACTTTGCTCTTTAAATAGCCCCATAAAAAGTAGTCTAGGGGAGTGAGATCTGGAGATCTAGGGGGCCATTCGATAGTTCCCCTGCGACCAATCCAATGGTTAGCAAAAAACATGGTTTAAATAATCGCGAACGATCACTGCAAAATGGGGTGGTGCACCGTCTTGTTGGTACCATATCGTGTGATGGGGCAGATCTGGATCTACGTCATTTGGGTAGTACCGCAAGTGCAGGGACTAAGTCGTCTCTTAAAAATTCTAAATATATTTCACCTGTTAATACGCCTTCAAAGAATAATGGGCCCAAAATACGATTACCTACAATACCAGCCCAAACGTTAACTTTTTGTGGAAACTGACTACGAGTTTCCATTTTCCAGTGTGGATTTTCAGGAGACCAATATCTACAGTTTTGCCGGTTAACTGTGCCGTCGAGATAAAAGGTAGCCTCATCAGAAAAAACAATATTGCGTAAAAATCCGTCGTCATCAATCAGGCGTTGCAACATGGTTTGGAAAAACTGTAACCTACGGTCAGGATCATCTTCGTTTAACTCTTGGACCAAAACCACTTTATACGGATGCCATTTGTTCAATTTCAAATATTTCAAGACGGAGCTTTGAACTATTCCGTTGTTTACCGCCACTTGGCGGGTGGGTAAATGGGGATTTTCTTGAAGCTCTAGTAGAACATTCAATTTAACATCTTGTTGCACTGGTGGACGACCCGTTCTAGGGCGATCTCTCGTATGACCCACTTCTAAAAACTTTTGTTCTATTTTGCTAACGGTGGACTGTGTAATTGGTTCTCTGTTTGGATATTTGTTGTTAAATAAACGGCAAACTTCTACTTGTGTGCGAGCTCTGTCCCCGTAACCGATCATCTACAAAATTTCGATTCTTTCCCTTTCACTCAAACGACGGACCATTTTTAAATAAAATGAATTATGATGGAATAATGATTAATCAACTTACTTAATGATATTATTCAACTGATTAAAACACAAACTTGCGAGGAAAAACTTCAAAATTGTGACAACTGTCAAAACTGTTGTTTTTCCTGCGCTTTCTTGATAAATGATTAGCATTTGGTCATCGCTTGTATAATTCATTCTTAAAACTTTGCAACCGAATATCTCGAACACTTTAATGTTAAAGGTATTATGTTTTTGACATATTCGCACTCAGAAAAATGTGCTCTATCGAAATCCGTGAAAAAAAATATGGGTTGTCATTTAAAAAAATTGTCGATGACGTCATAGCTCAAAAACGAACAAAACAAAAAAAAAATCGATGGCTGAATAAAGTGACATTTTATAAAATAAGGTTGACGTGTCCGAGGATTTCCTGTGAAAATCCTTCAATAACGATTAATTGAATTTATTCCAAACTTTACGAGCTCAGTGTATATGAAGTCTGTGGAAATTTTGTCTTCCAAGAGCACAGCAATAAAACAATTGATTGCTGTTAATGTAAAAGTTAGTTCATATTTTCATCATTCGTAAATTGTAAGTTGATTATATTTTTGATTGGAAATCATGGTAAAATAATTTCTTTTATAAACATTTATTACTTGTGTTTGATTTTACATCAATAATAAAGTATGTAAGTTATTTTTGTAAAAATATGTAAACATAAGCTGGGGTACCGAAATACAGCACTTAGTACTTCAAGGGGTGAAAAGGCACTCAGTATTAGGTACCTAATACATGTTTTTTATTATTATTATTTTTGTTTTTTATTTCATATAACAACCTATCATCATCATTTTCATCATGAGAAAA
>CAXKVY010008820.1:0-7500 GCA_964058915.1 Tetropium fuscum | reverse complement strand
CAAATCGTACTCATTAATCCAAATATCGCCACTGTGCAAACATCTAAAGGTCTTGCTGATAAAGTGTATTTCCTACCATTGATTCCGGAATATGTGGAACAGGTTATTCGATCCGAAAGACCTGGTGGGGTTCTGCTAACATTCGGAGGCCAAACTGGCCTAAACTGCGGCGTGGAATTGGTGAATTTAGGCGTTTTTGAAAAGTACCATTGCAAAATTTTGGGCACACCTATCGAAGCTATTATCGATACTGAAGACAGGAAGGTATTCAGTGAAAGAATAGCTAGGATTGGGGAACAAGTAGCGCCAAGTATGGCCGCTTACTCCGTCCAAGACGCTTTGGAAGCCGCCGAACAACTGGGCTATCCCGTTATGGCCAGGGCAGCATTTTCTTTGGGAGGACTGGGTTCCGGATTCGCTGATAATGAAGAAGAACTAAAAACACTAGCCTTGCAAGCCTTAGCGCATTCAAGCCAGTTGATCATAGACAAGTCTCTTAAAGGTTGGAAAGAGGTGGAGTATGAAGTCGTGCGAGATGCTTTTGATAATTGTATAACAGTTTGCAATATGGAGAATGTGGATCCCCTGGGAATCCATACCGGGGAGTCTATAGTCATAGCTCCTAGCCAGACGCTTTCAAACAAAGAGTATAATATGCTGCGAACAGCGGCGATAAAAGTAATCAGGCATTTCGGGGTAGTCGGAGAATGTAATATCCAGTACGCTTTGAATCCAAACTCAGAAGAGTATTATATAATAGAAGTAAATGCCAGGCTGTCCAGAAGTTCTGCCTTGGCTAGCAAAGCCACCGGTTACCCGCTAGCTTATGTAGCCGCTAAATTATCCCTTGGAATACCGCTCCCACAAATCAACAACTCAGTTACAGGAATCACCACGGCTTGCTTCGAACCTAGCCTGGATTACTGCGTCGTGAAAATACCCAGATGGGATCTACATAAATTCTCCAGGGTCAGCACTAAAATCGGCAGCTCCATGAAAAGTGTGGGTGAGGTTATGGCAATTGGTAGAACTTTTGAGGAAGCCTTTCAAAAAGCTCTGCGTATGGTGGATGAGAATGTCACCGGTTTCGATCCTTATTTGAAACCCGTTAATGACGAGGAATTAAAGGAACCTACTGACAAGAGAATGTTTGTGTTGGCTGCGGCGTTGAAAGGTGGTTACTCAATAGATAAACTGTATGAACTGACGAAAATTGACCGGTGGTTCTTGCAGAAAATGAAGCATATTATAGATTTCCACGCAATACTAGAAACCTTCGATCAGCATAGTTTAGCGCAGAATGCTTTGCTCAAGGCGAAGCAACTTGGGTTTTCGGATAAACAGATTGCGGCGGCTGTCAAAAGTACCGAGTTAGCTATTCGAATGCAACGAGAGGAGTATTCTATCACGCCCTATGTAAAACAAATCGATACCGTCGCAGCTGAATGGCCCGCTACTACAAATTACCTCTACCTTACTTACAATGCCGCATCTCATGATTTGACATTTAAAGAGGAGCATACAATGGTGATCGGATCGGGAGTTTATCGAATCGGTAGCTCAGTGGAATTTGATTGGTGCGCAGTAGGATGCTTAAGAGAACTTCGGCGATTGAACCGCAAAACTATAATGATTAATTACAACCCGGAAACTGTCAGCACGGACTACGACATGTCAGATAGGCTGTACTTCGAGGAAATATCTTTCGAGGTTGTTATGGACATTTATAACCTGGAGAATCCTACGGGAATTATTCTGTCGATGGGCGGACAATTGCCGAACAACATTGCAATTGATTTGCATAGACAGCAAGCTAGGATTTTAGGTAAGTAGGTAAATCGTTTATTTCAACAGAGCATAGTACAAAGCACAAAATTCTGGGAAAGAGAAGAAAAAAAATCACATTCACATTGACAATATTCTTGGTTTACATAAGAATTTCACCTAATGAATATGACTCCCCATCACAAAGAAAAGCCTGACACAAAAATTCCTGAAAGTTTCAAGGAACTTTCCTATATAACTATCCCAAAACTTTAGTGGGGAATAGAAATTTGCATTATATAGGGTCTTTACAACTTCTACAGTTCGTACAATATGTATGTGTATACGGCATACAATATGTATGTATAGTTCAACGACCGGCAACCCTGACCTACACAATGTTTTTCATTGGCGTAGACATTTTTTTTTCTTAGGGGGGTGAAAGTAGAAGGTGATCTAGGATGGTAAGTACCTACATAAAAATAAAGTCAATGAACAATATGTACCTACTTACAAGGGGTTAAACTACTTACAGGGGGTTAAAGTAGTAGGTTTTTATATGTAGATTTTCAACACTACAGCTGATATTGAATGCAAGTTTCCACACCTCGCAGATGTCTCTCTACGTCAGCTAATTTAAAAGTCCGATTCACTCTCGCCACTTCTCCTTTTACTTGTGCCCAGATAAATTCAATGGGGTTCAATTCGCAGTGATAAGGAGGTAATCTTAGCAAAGTGACTCCATGAGTCAATGCCAGTTCATCCACTGCCAGTTCTTTATATTTATGGACATGGACCTTAGCAACTTGCAATAGTTCCGCCTTCAAGTAATTTTCTTCGTAAGAAATGCCATTTTCTGTCAACCATTCTTGAATTTTTCTCTTTCTCCATGACTGTTGGGGTGTTTGTTCACATTTTCGGCTATGATAAGGCGCAGTATCCATAACCACGACACTTCCTGATTCCAAACGGCAAACGACCTTTTCCAGACGGCATTTTTAAACCAGTTGTCCAGCCTTCAATCGCAGCTTGCCGTGCATTTTTCACTTTTCCATCCTGCCAGACTCTCTTCATAGTATGTCCTTCGTTGACCCACGTTTCGTCTGTGTAAAAAATTTTCCGCCCCTCGTTTCGAAACTTTTTTATTTTTCGAAGATTATCCATCCGCCAAGCAACTATTTCATATCTTTCTATGAGAATACTTTTTCTGTCTACTTTTCCATACTTAAAATTCATGTCTTTCAAAATTTTTGCCAGACTACTCCTGCACATTTTAGGTATAATATCATTTTCACTTATACCTTGCACCACCTTATCTAAAGTGGGCAATTCGTTATTTCTAAAGAAACCGTGGACCGTTCTACGTATCGCATTTTTTGCATCATCGTCCACTACAATCTTATTTCGACCGCTTTTTGGTTTCGCTGGCTGTACACTTCCATGTACCTTTTCTTCTCTTAAAAGTATGTATATGCTTGCCTTTGATGCTTCTGTATAATCCGAACACATATCCACCAATTCATCCTTGTCGCGATGAGGGTGATCTCTCTGTATGCAGTAAAATACTCGTAAAATTATTCTTATCTCACCTACCGATCGGTACTGCCTACGTTTTGGAATATTTTCCATCCTTCGCCGATATTATATTGTATCACAAATCACATTAAAACAGCACTATATATATATATATATATATATATATATATATATATATATATATATATATATATATATATATATATATATATATATATATATATATATATATATATACACGCGAATATCTTAACCAACGCACTACACTATCGCGAATGACCGTTACAATTTACGTGCGTATAACCCATGGATCCTATGTAAGAGAGGGGACATATACCTACATAGGTAGGTATATAAATAATATATTAGCAATTCCCGCGAACACGCCACTGTACGATATGCGAACCTGATCCTATTCGATCTGAGAATCCGATCCCGATCCGAGAGATACGATTCCAATAAGTTAAAAAGAGATATACCCCTTGAATATTCGTTATTGGAGAGGTCGTGGATCGGCGTTGCCGCTTTTAACTATAAAAATAAATGTTTACGTGATTGTCATATTTAAAGTAGACGTACGTAAGTAGTAGAAGAATTACATGTGGCAACTGCGCGGTATCTTATATGGGGTCAGTTAACTATAAGTACATATTGAATGAAGTATAGTTGAACGATCGGCAACCCTGACCTACACAATGTTTTTCATTGGCTTAGACATTTTTTTTCTTAGGGGGGTGAAAGTAGAACACCACAGCTGATATTGAATGCAAGTTTCCACACCACTCATGAAGTATTGCTTTCGGCACGTTACCATTTTTTAGTGGGTGGTTCGCCAGTAGCCATATTTCCCACAAGTAACAAAAATAAATATGTACAAAGCAGCTAAGTAGTCGAGAAAAATAAACTTTAAAACGGAAAAATAAAATAAATATACTTGCAATTGAAATACAATCATATTTATTGTGTAAGTAGGTACCTACCTAATCTATCAAATCGTTAACACTCAACAAAGACAAAGATTATTAACAGACAATTTGACAAAGATCAGATCTTGTTTGTTAATAGGTACCTACATAACTAAACCGAGACTAAATTCAACACATTTTTAAAAATCATTACCAATGCAATACATACCTACCTACCAGCTTCTCATCGCAAAGCGATTTCCAATACACACACTTTTTACAGCCAATCAAAATTAGAAACTAACCTTGAGGTATTTTACAGTCATTGAAAATTTTCCTTTCTTTTGTGGCTAATTAGGTACACGGTTATAATTTTATAAACAGTCTATAGAACTTTTAATTTTGCCCACTGATGTAAATTATTAATTTGTGATCTAGGATGGTAGGTACCTACATAAAAATAAAGTCAATGGACAATAGGTACCTACTTATGTAATAAATCAGAGAGCATTTTCAGTTTTGTAAATCTCAATAAAAAACCTAACTTATATCGTTGTATTTAGCATTTATAACCTAGCGGCCTCAAGCACTGGAATATTTTTTGGATAAAATTATTTGAGAATTGTCTTAAGTGGAGGATGTAATAGGTACCTATCTACCTCAGTACACGTCAGTACCTACTTCGAGCAGCCCATAAAGCAACTTTTTTTTGTTAAAGTCGGCGCTGCTCTAACACCCACTATCCGTTTTTGCCGTCAAATAATATTTTCCTTAAATTTTTTTAACATGCCTATCCTATCTCGTAAATAAAGTGAGGTCTGGTGGAAATCTACGTTTTTCAGGTTTCATACGAAACGAACAAACATGTTTGCTAACCGCCATACTCTTTTATTTCAACTCTTGTAGCGATGTATACCTACATAGGTAGGTATATAAATAATATATTAGCAATTCCCGCGAACACGCCACTGTAAGATATGCGAACCTGATCCTATTCGATCCGAGAGATACGATTCCAATAAGATAAAAAGGGATATACTGCTCGAATTTCGTTATTGGAAAGGTCGTGGATCGGCGTTGCCGCTTTTAACTATAAAAATAGATGTTTACGTAATTGCCATATTTAAAGTAGACGAAAATAAATGTAAAAACGTAACATCTTGGCCTATAATATATTATTGTGTGCACAATTATTATTTAATAACATTCATAAATAATATATACAACTTTAATATAGTATTGTGGAATTTGATATTTTAATTGAATACTGAGAAATTTGAGAATTACATGTGGCAACTGCGCGGTATCTTATATGCGGTCAGTTAACTACAGATACATATTGAATGAACTTTAGATCTACTTGATTTTAGATCTACTCAAAGAATCGATGAGTATTCCATGTCAAAGTATCAGCTATATGAACTCCAAGAAATTTCATGGAGGTGGAAAATTTTATTTTTTGATTATCTAACATAATGTTATTTGGTGTGTCAGTTAAATTATTTACTTTAAACAATATGCAATATGTTTTCTCTTCATTTAATATTAGTGTGTTCTCAAAAAACCACTGTTTAATTGACTCCATTAGTATTTTGTTGCCACTTTCTATTATGTCCGTATAATCCGAACCCACACTTAATAAGTTAGTGTCATCTGCATAATTAACAAAATGTTGTTTTTTGAAAATAACATTTTAATTTCTATTTGAAATTATGTTTCTAATGTCATTTAAAAAAATTATAAACAAGAGAGGTCCAAGGATGCTCCCCTGTGGCACTCCCATAGACAATTGGCCCATCAAGGCCCTTGATTGCACTCTATTTCTTTTACGTTCAACTTCCACTAATAGACCAGGGTCGATAATTTTTTAAACCAAAAAAAATAATAGTAGGATGAAACCCATTGGAAAAGGAAGAGAATATAACAAAAATGAAAGGAAAAATAATTTACGGGCGATCTGAGGTCGGGAAGTGGAGGGGGTGAGTTTTTAAGGGTAAAAAACGGTTTATCTCGATTTCCGGCAAAACTACAAGTCCAATGGAAAAAAGTTAAAAAGATCTACAACTTTTGTATATACAAAGTTTTTGTTTTTCGTTTTTTATTTTTATCTATTACAAAAAAAAATTTTTAAAGAAATTTGGTGAAAACTTACCTTTTTATGTCCCAAACACACTGTAATTTTTTTGATTTAAAATATTTATTTTTTCACCTTATTTTGACTTAATATCGAAAAAGCACCCTATTTTTCAATCGAAAATTCTCGCATCGAAATGTCTGCTTTTTTAAAAAAGTCGATGGGCTTCTTGTTCGTTGAAATATCTACTTTCTGATGGTGTAAAAAAATATACATTACCATGATAAATGTTCTCAGAAAATGAAAAGAAACGAAAAAACTCGATCCGAATTTTTTTTTCTAAATCATTTTGTACAATTTTAAGCCATTTATTCAAATTTACACTTTAATTACTCGAAAAACTTAAGATTCCATGTTACATTGATAAACAAAAAAATTGCAAATCGGAATATACTACTATAATTAACAACCAAATATGTTAATAAAGTTAATATTTAATAAGACATCTACAATATTTTGAGAAAGTTATAGAATCTTCTTTAAATTATATGTGTAGATGCCTATTTATTGCTATTTTAGGATAATATTTCTTCAATATTAAGTCATCAAATTTCTTTAAAAAAAATGAACAAAAAACCAAAAGATTAGTTATTTGAATTTTTCGAATAAATTTTGAGGTTATGTGAAAAAAGTGTAAATACAAAAGTTGTAGATTTTTTTATTACCTACAACTTTGCCATTTAACTTTTTCCATAGGACTTGTAGTTTTCACGAAAACCGAGATAAACCGTTTTTTACCCTTAAAAACTCACCCTCTTCCACTTCCTGACCTCAGATCGCCCATAAATTATTTTTCCTTCCATATTTGTTATATTCTCTTCCTTTTCCAATGGGTTTCATCCTACTATTATTTTTTTTCACTTTTTACCATTTTCAAAGGCTCAAGGCCTGGTCTATATAAGATGGGGTGGGGTATTAGCTGTATGCGAGTTTGGGGACTGCTGATTTCTACACTGAACATGGAGTTGATGTAAGTGGATTTTCAACTAATACCTAATGGACCTATAGACTAATGGACAATTTTCAATACCTACGTTATCAGATAGTAGTCTATGAAATAAGTTTATGGATTTTTTTGCAAATTTTTTTTCTCATCCGTTTGCCCAAAAAATAATAAGTAATAAATAAATAAATAATAACAATAAATAATAATAACAATAA
>CAXKVY010008819.1:0-12500 GCA_964058915.1 Tetropium fuscum | reverse complement strand
TATATATTATATATATATATATATATTATAATATTATATATATATATATATATATATATATATAATATATATATATATATATATATATATATATATATATATATATATTAATGATAATAATAAAATATAAAAGACTATACCTGGTAACTTTGAATCACTGCACTGTTACAACCAAGATATATCTTCGAGAGCGTAATTTTAAAAGGAACGGAATTTTTTTTAAACTCTAATTTATTTTTTGTTTTTTAGTTCGGTTTGCTATAAACTTTGTGTTTTTTATTAAAAAACTTTTAAAAAGTGTCGAGTTTAGTATCTAAATCAGAAACTGCATGTTTCAAGAGCAAGATTAAACAAATCCTGCCAAACTACAACTGAGATAAGTAAATTATATATTGTGGCGAATGCGCCAATGTGAGACATTTTTTATATCCTGGTTATTTACGATCCTGGTGAGGATATTAGGACAAAGTATTGTATTGTCATCGGTCCTTGATCGGTGTGCAAAGTTTCAGTTTAACCTGACGTTTTGAAGTGGTTGAAAATCTCGTTCAAAGATTAGTGACCATGAAGCTCAAATACTTCAAATTGCTTTGGAGGAAAAGACAAGAATAATTTCGAAAATATGGGTAAGCGGAGAATATTTTCTGCTGCAAAACTTTGAACACTTCTAACAAGAATTGCAAAATAGATTAGCAAAAAAATTATAGCTGCTAAAATCCTGAAGTTACTGAAAATAAAATATGGATTACAAAAGGCATCAAAACATCATGCCAAACAAAAAGGAAACTATATAAACAAAAAATAAAAGTAGAAGTAACAGATGAAACATACCAAAAGTATTGTAAATGTTTAAAACATGTATTATCTGAGGCACTAAGAAAAGCAAATATTACTTATATTAATACAGCAAATAATAAAAGACAGGCGGTATGGGAACTTGTTCAAAACTATACTGGCTCAAAAATAATAAAAATTATAACTCCATATTGAATAACATTAATCCTCAGAGAATGTTTAGCTTAATGTATTAAATAAGCTTAATATTAAATAATTCGTAATGACTACTACGTTATAAACAATAATTGCTCTGACATAAATTCTAACACTAATTATCAAAACATTTGTGCTACAAAAACAAATATATTTTACTACCCACTTACCCCGACTAGGTACATAATAGAAATACACGTATTAAAAAGCTTAATAAGGAGACATCCATGCACAGAGGGATGTTAAGAACTAATTTTTAGATCGTAGATATGGCGACGTTGGCAGTAATTACCAGGATCCCTCCAATTTCGATCATACGCATAACACTATACCAGGGTCATACCAATTTTATAGTCATAATATGTATAATTTTATTATAGAATTAGTCGTTAGTTAGATTTAGTGTGATTTACAGAATGGCTTCAGGCGAAATAAGTGAACAGTTAGGACAAACTATCAAGCAATATGCCAAATAGGAAGTTCAATAAATGAAAAAATATATATAGTAGTTATAGGACTTGATTTAAGAAAGGCTTTTGATGGTGCTGACACACAGTATATCAATAGATAATCTAGAAATATTTAGAATTAATTGGAGGTAATGCTTTGCAACTTTTAAAATCGTATTTAAACAACAGAGCTCAATGTGCCATAGAAATAGACAGTAATGGTGAAGTGTAAAAATCAGAAAAGTTAGTAACAAGGAAGGGAGTTCCTCAAGGATCAATATTAGGGCCACTGTTATATATTTTATATACCAATTACTTACCTATGAAGCTTATAGTTGTATGCAGATGATATTGGAACAAAAATTTTTTGGCGTACTTGATATAGCGGATCAATATTTTATTTCTCTTAATCTTAAACTGAATAAAGGTAAAACCCAAGCAATTTCATTCACGCACAATATAGCTAATTGTCAGAAATCATACTCTCAATCTATCTTCTATCAACTAGACTGCAACGTCAGAAATGTCATTTTTAGGTATTAACATAGATCATAGGCAAAATTGGCAATCCCATACTGACCAACTTCCAAAAATTATAGCCAAATACTGCTACGCTCTAAATGTAATATCGTTCTAAAGGTAATATTTGTATTATTAATATAATATTAGTTATATAAAGGTAAAATTCTAAAGCACTAATAAAGACTTACTTACTTTCTTCTTTCTAGGTACGGTAATCGTGGACATAATCAGCCATGTATACATCATGATACTGAAAGATGCTACATGACTTCTCAGAATCATGGTTTCGCTATGGACGTGAAAACTTTACCTGTCGAATGGGAGGTGTTGTTTACAAATGCGAACGACAAAACCAATGAAGGTATAATCCATTCCAAGCTACCTTACTTCAGCGTTCAGTTTCATCCAGAGCACATGGCTGGGCCACAAGACCTGGAGTGTTTGTTTGACATATTTTTGGAGACCGCTAAAAGTTACCAAGCCAAACAAATGAACGTCAAGGAGTTAGTTACCGAGAAACTTAAGTATCGTATTGAGAAACCAGTCGTGTCTGATAGGCCTAAAAAAGTCTTAATAATTGGTTCTGGAGGCTTGTCCATCGGTCAAGCTGGCGAATTCGACTATTCAGGCTCTCAAGCTATAAAAGCTCTGAAAGAAGAGAATATTCAAATCGTACTCATTAATCCAAATATCGCCACTGTGCAAACATCTAAAGGTCTTGCTGATAAAGTGTATTTCCTACCATTGATTCCGGAATATGTGGAACAGGTTATTCGATCCGAAAGACCTGGTGGGGTTCTGCTAACATTCGGAGGCCAAACTGGCCTAAACTGCGGCGTGGAATTGGTGAATTTAGGCGTTTTTGAAAAGTACCATTGCAAAATTTTGGGCACACCTATCGAAGCTATTATCGATACTGAAGACAGGAAGGTATTCAGTGAAAGAATAGCTAGGATTGGGGAACAAGTAGCGCCAAGTATGGCCGCTTACTCCGTCCAAGACGCTTTGGAAGCCGCCGAACAACTGGGCTATCCCGTTATGGCCAGGGCAGCATTTTCTTTGGGAGGACTGGGTTCCGGATTCGCTGATAATGAAGAAGAACTAAAAACACTAGCCTTGCAAGCCTTAGCGCATTCAAGCCAGTTGATCATAGACAAGTCTCTTAAAGGTTGGAAAGAGGTGGAGTATGAAGTCGTGCGAGATGCTTTTGATAATTGTATAACAGTTTGCAATATGGAGAATGTGGATCCCCTGGGAATCCATACCGGGGAGTCTATAGTCATAGCTCCTAGCCAGACGCTTTCAAACAAAGAGTATAATATGCTGCGAACAGCGGCGATAAAAGTAATCAGGCATTTCGGGGTAGTCGGAGAATGTAATATCCAGTACGCTTTGAATCCAAACTCAGAAGAGTATTATATAATAGAAGTAAATGCCAGGCTGTCCAGAAGTTCTGCCTTGGCTAGCAAAGCCACCGGTTACCCGCTAGCTTATGTAGCCGCTAAATTATCCCTTGGAATACCGCTCCCACAAATCAACAACTCAGTTACAGGAATCACCACGGCTTGCTTCGAACCTAGCCTGGATTACTGCGTCGTGAAAATACCCAGATGGGATCTACATAAATTCTCCAGGGTCAGCACTAAAATCGGCAGCTCCATGAAAAGTGTGGGTGAGGTTATGGCAATTGGTAGAACTTTTGAGGAAGCCTTTCAAAAAGCTCTGCGTATGGTGGATGAGAATGTCACCGGTTTCGATCCTTATTTGAAACCCGTTAATGACGAGGAATTAAAGGAACCTACTGACAAGAGAATGTTTGTGTTGGCTGCGGCGTTGAAAGGTGGTTACTCAATAGATAAACTGTATGAACTGACGAAAATTGACCGGTGGTTCTTGCAGAAAATGAAGCATATTATAGATTTCCACGCAATACTAGAAACCTTCGATCAGCATAGTTTAGCGCAGAATGCTTTGCTCAAGGCGAAGCAACTTGGGTTTTCGGATAAACAGATTGCGGCGGCTGTCAAAAGTACCGAGTTAGCTATTCGAATGCAACGAGAGGAGTATTCTATCACGCCCTATGTAAAACAAATCGATACCGTCGCAGCTGAATGGCCCGCTACTACAAATTACCTCTACCTTACTTACAATGCCGCATCTCATGATTTGACATTTAAAGAGGAGCATACAATGGTGATCGGATCGGGAGTTTATCGAATCGGTAGCTCAGTGGAATTTGATTGGTGCGCAGTAGGATGCTTAAGAGAACTTCGGCGATTGAACCGCAAAACTATAATGATTAATTACAACCCGGAAACTGTCAGCACGGACTACGACATGTCAGATAGGCTGTACTTCGAGGAAATATCTTTCGAGGTTGTTATGGACATTTATAACCTGGAGAATCCTACGGGAATTATTCTGTCGATGGGCGGACAATTGCCGAACAACATTGCAATTGATTTGCATAGACAGCAAGCTAGGATTTTAGGTAAGTAGGTAAATCGTTTATTTCAACAGAGCATAGTACAAAGCACAAAATTCTGGGAAAGAGAAGAAAAAAAATCACATTCACATTGACAATATTCTTGGTTTACATAAGAATTTCACCTAATGAATATGACTCCCCATCACAAAGAAAAGCCTGACACAAAAATTCCTGAAAGTTTCAAGGAACTTTCCTATATAACTATCCCAAAACTTTAGTGGGGAATAGAAATTTGCATTATATAGGGTCTTTACAACTTCTACAGTTCGTACAATATGTATGTGTATACGGCATACAATATGTATGTATAGTTCAACGACCGGCAACCCTGACCTACACAATGTTTTTCATTGGCGTAGACATTTTTTTTTCTTAGGGGGGTGAAAGTAGAAGGTGATCTAGGATGGTAAGTACCTACATAAAAATAAAGTCAATGAACAATATGTACCTACTTACAAGGGGTTAAACTACTTACAGGGGGTTAAAGTAGTAGGTTTTTATATGTAGATTTTCAACACTACAGCTGATATTGAATGCAAGTTTCCACACCTCGCAGATGTCTCTCTACGTCAGCTAATTTAAAAGTCCGATTCACTCTCGCCACTTCTCCTTTTACTTGTGCCCAGATAAATTCAATGGGGTTCAATTCGCAGTGATAAGGAGGTAATCTTAGCAAAGTGACTCCATGAGTCAATGCCAGTTCATCCACTGCCAGTTCTTTATATTTATGGACATGGACCTTAGCAACTTGCAATAGTTCCGCCTTCAAGTAATTTTCTTCGTAAGAAATGCCATTTTCTGTCAACCATTCTTGAATTTTTCTCTTTCTCCATGACTGTTGGGGTGTTTGTTCACATTTTCGGCTATGATAAGGCGCAGTATCCATAACCACGACACTTCCTGATTCCAAACGGCAAACGACCTTTTCCAGACGGCATTTTTAAACCAGTTGTCCAGCCTTCAATCGCAGCTTGCCGTGCATTTTTCACTTTTCCATCCTGCCAGACTCTCTTCATAGTATGTCCTTCGTTGACCCACGTTTCGTCTGTGTAAAAAATTTTCCGCCCCTCGTTTCGAAACTTTTTTATTTTTCGAAGATTATCCATCCGCCAAGCAACTATTTCATATCTTTCTATGAGAATACTTTTTCTGTCTACTTTTCCATACTTAAAATTCATGTCTTTCAAAATTTTTGCCAGACTACTCCTGCACATTTTAGGTATAATATCATTTTCACTTATACCTTGCACCACCTTATCTAAAGTGGGCAATTCGTTATTTCTAAAGAAACCGTGGACCGTTCTACGTATCGCATTTTTTGCATCATCGTCCACTACAATCTTATTTCGACCGCTTTTTGGTTTCGCTGGCTGTACACTTCCATGTACCTTTTCTTCTCTTAAAAGTATGTATATGCTTGCCTTTGATGCTTCTGTATAATCCGAACACATATCCACCAATTCATCCTTGTCGCGATGAGGGTGATCTCTCTGTATGCAGTAAAATACTCGTAAAATTATTCTTATCTCACCTACCGATCGGTACTGCCTACGTTTTGGAATATTTTCCATCCTTCGCCGATATTATATTGTATCACAAATCACATTAAAACAGCACTATATATATATATATATATATATATATATATATATATATATATATATATATATATATATATATATATATATATATATATATATATATATATATATATACACGCGAATATCTTAACCAACGCACTACACTATCGCGAATGACCGTTACAATTTACGTGCGTATAACCCATGGATCCTATGTAAGAGAGGGGACATATACCTACATAGGTAGGTATATAAATAATATATTAGCAATTCCCGCGAACACGCCACTGTACGATATGCGAACCTGATCCTATTCGATCTGAGAATCCGATCCCGATCCGAGAGATACGATTCCAATAAGTTAAAAAGAGATATACCCCTTGAATATTCGTTATTGGAGAGGTCGTGGATCGGCGTTGCCGCTTTTAACTATAAAAATAAATGTTTACGTGATTGTCATATTTAAAGTAGACGTACGTAAGTAGTAGAAGAATTACATGTGGCAACTGCGCGGTATCTTATATGGGGTCAGTTAACTATAAGTACATATTGAATGAAGTATAGTTGAACGATCGGCAACCCTGACCTACACAATGTTTTTCATTGGCTTAGACATTTTTTTTCTTAGGGGGGTGAAAGTAGAACACCACAGCTGATATTGAATGCAAGTTTCCACACCACTCATGAAGTATTGCTTTCGGCACGTTACCATTTTTTAGTGGGTGGTTCGCCAGTAGCCATATTTCCCACAAGTAACAAAAATAAATATGTACAAAGCAGCTAAGTAGTCGAGAAAAATAAACTTTAAAACGGAAAAATAAAATAAATATACTTGCAATTGAAATACAATCATATTTATTGTGTAAGTAGGTACCTACCTAATCTATCAAATCGTTAACACTCAACAAAGACAAAGATTATTAACAGACAATTTGACAAAGATCAGATCTTGTTTGTTAATAGGTACCTACATAACTAAACCGAGACTAAATTCAACACATTTTTAAAAATCATTACCAATGCAATACATACCTACCTACCAGCTTCTCATCGCAAAGCGATTTCCAATACACACACTTTTTACAGCCAATCAAAATTAGAAACTAACCTTGAGGTATTTTACAGTCATTGAAAATTTTCCTTTCTTTTGTGGCTAATTAGGTACACGGTTATAATTTTATAAACAGTCTATAGAACTTTTAATTTTGCCCACTGATGTAAATTATTAATTTGTGATCTAGGATGGTAGGTACCTACATAAAAATAAAGTCAATGGACAATAGGTACCTACTTATGTAATAAATCAGAGAGCATTTTCAGTTTTGTAAATCTCAATAAAAAACCTAACTTATATCGTTGTATTTAGCATTTATAACCTAGCGGCCTCAAGCACTGGAATATTTTTTGGATAAAATTATTTGAGAATTGTCTTAAGTGGAGGATGTAATAGGTACCTATCTACCTCAGTACACGTCAGTACCTACTTCGAGCAGCCCATAAAGCAACTTTTTTTTGTTAAAGTCGGCGCTGCTCTAACACCCACTATCCGTTTTTGCCGTCAAATAATATTTTCCTTAAATTTTTTTAACATGCCTATCCTATCTCGTAAATAAAGTGAGGTCTGGTGGAAATCTACGTTTTTCAGGTTTCATACGAAACGAACAAACATGTTTGCTAACCGCCATACTCTTTTATTTCAACTCTTGTAGCGATGTATACCTACATAGGTAGGTATATAAATAATATATTAGCAATTCCCGCGAACACGCCACTGTAAGATATGCGAACCTGATCCTATTCGATCCGAGAGATACGATTCCAATAAGATAAAAAGGGATATACTGCTCGAATTTCGTTATTGGAAAGGTCGTGGATCGGCGTTGCCGCTTTTAACTATAAAAATAGATGTTTACGTAATTGCCATATTTAAAGTAGACGAAAATAAATGTAAAAACGTAACATCTTGGCCTATAATATATTATTGTGTGCACAATTATTATTTAATAACATTCATAAATAATATATACAACTTTAATATAGTATTGTGGAATTTGATATTTTAATTGAATACTGAGAAATTTGAGAATTACATGTGGCAACTGCGCGGTATCTTATATGCGGTCAGTTAACTACAGATACATATTGAATGAACTTTAGATCTACTTGATTTTAGATCTACTCAAAGAATCGATGAGTATTCCATGTCAAAGTATCAGCTATATGAACTCCAAGAAATTTCATGGAGGTGGAAAATTTTATTTTTTGATTATCTAACATAATGTTATTTGGTGTGTCAGTTAAATTATTTACTTTAAACAATATGCAATATGTTTTCTCTTCATTTAATATTAGTGTGTTCTCAAAAAACCACTGTTTAATTGACTCCATTAGTATTTTGTTGCCACTTTCTATTATGTCCGTATAATCCGAACCCACACTTAATAAGTTAGTGTCATCTGCATAATTAACAAAATGTTGTTTTTTGAAAATAACATTTTAATTTCTATTTGAAATTATGTTTCTAATGTCATTTAAAAAAATTATAAACAAGAGAGGTCCAAGGATGCTCCCCTGTGGCACTCCCATAGACAATTGGCCCATCAAGGCCCTTGATTGCACTCTATTTCTTTTACGTTCAACTTCCACTAATAGACCAGGGTCGATAATTTTTTAAACCAAAAAAAATAATAGTAGGATGAAACCCATTGGAAAAGGAAGAGAATATAACAAAAATGAAAGGAAAAATAATTTACGGGCGATCTGAGGTCGGGAAGTGGAGGGGGTGAGTTTTTAAGGGTAAAAAACGGTTTATCTCGATTTCCGGCAAAACTACAAGTCCAATGGAAAAAAGTTAAAAAGATCTACAACTTTTGTATATACAAAGTTTTTGTTTTTCGTTTTTTATTTTTATCTATTACAAAAAAAAATTTTTAAAGAAATTTGGTGAAAACTTACCTTTTTATGTCCCAAACACACTGTAATTTTTTTGATTTAAAATATTTATTTTTTCACCTTATTTTGACTTAATATCGAAAAAGCACCCTATTTTTCAATCGAAAATTCTCGCATCGAAATGTCTGCTTTTTTAAAAAAGTCGATGGGCTTCTTGTTCGTTGAAATATCTACTTTCTGATGGTGTAAAAAAATATACATTACCATGATAAATGTTCTCAGAAAATGAAAAGAAACGAAAAAACTCGATCCGAATTTTTTTTTCTAAATCATTTTGTACAATTTTAAGCCATTTATTCAAATTTACACTTTAATTACTCGAAAAACTTAAGATTCCATGTTACATTGATAAACAAAAAAATTGCAAATCGGAATATACTACTATAATTAACAACCAAATATGTTAATAAAGTTAATATTTAATAAGACATCTACAATATTTTGAGAAAGTTATAGAATCTTCTTTAAATTATATGTGTAGATGCCTATTTATTGCTATTTTAGGATAATATTTCTTCAATATTAAGTCATCAAATTTCTTTAAAAAAAATGAACAAAAAACCAAAAGATTAGTTATTTGAATTTTTCGAATAAATTTTGAGGTTATGTGAAAAAAGTGTAAATACAAAAGTTGTAGATTTTTTTATTACCTACAACTTTGCCATTTAACTTTTTCCATAGGACTTGTAGTTTTCACGAAAACCGAGATAAACCGTTTTTTACCCTTAAAAACTCACCCTCTTCCACTTCCTGACCTCAGATCGCCCATAAATTATTTTTCCTTCCATATTTGTTATATTCTCTTCCTTTTCCAATGGGTTTCATCCTACTATTATTTTTTTTCACTTTTTACCATTTTCAAAGGCTCAAGGCCTGGTCTATATAAGATGGGGTGGGGTATTAGCTGTATGCGAGTTTGGGGACTGCTGATTTCTACACTGAACATGGAGTTGATGTAAGTGGATTTTCAACTAATACCTAATGGACCTATAGACTAATGGACAATTTTCAATACCTACGTTATCAGATAGTAGTCTATGAAATAAGTTTATGGATTTTTTTGCAAATTTTTTTTCTCATCCGTTTGCCCAAAAAATAATAAGTAATAAATAAATAAATAATAACAATAAATAATAATAACAATAAAAATAATTAATATTTATTTTCGTGTAATAATAATAAGAAGGCTTAGATAAATAATACAGGTTATGTTTATTTCACGAAAATTGTGTATTAAGGCTGGGATTTTGTAAAGTGAGAGGCAAATAGATGCATTTATTTTAACACTCGGAGTAGTTTCCACAAACACCAAAACACTTTCACTTCGCTCGACGCGCGTTTCGCCAACCAAGTTGGCATCATCCGGAGACGATTAAAACTCAGTAAAACTCAGACGATCAGTTTTAATCGTCTCCGGATGATGCCAACTTGGTTGGCGAAACGCGCGTCGAGCGAAGTGAAAGTGTTTTGGTGTTTGTGGAAACTACTCCGAGTGTTACAGTTACATCAAAGGTTCCACCCCTATCCAGCATTTATTTTGGTTAAGTATAAATAATTAAAAAACTACATATCTGATTATCAAATTAGGTGCATTCACTAGCTAGTATAATAGTGATATTTATAATATAAGCTTTTTGTCCCAATATTTTCTTATAAATAGCTAGTGAATGCACCTATTTTGATGATCAGATATTATGTAGTTTTTTAATTATTTATACTTAACCAAAATAAATGCATATATTTGCACTCTACACTCTACAAAATCCCAGCCTTTCCGGAACTAATAACGTCATTACCACTAGTTTATTTAATTTTTACCTAAACTATTTATTGAAAATTTCAAGTAGTAATTAATTTAGGCTTATTTATGTCGTACTAATAGGTTTATATAATAAAAATTTAAAAAAATACTATGTATTAGTCCATTGTTTACGCCTTTTTTAATTATAAGCAAAACTAATTAGGCTTTGCCTCTAATACCATATTTATATAATTTATCTAATATTATTTCATAATTTATGCAATCAAACGCCTTGGAAAGGTCGAGAAAAATGCCGTCAGGAGCCCTGTTGTGATGAGAGTTGTTATTGCTGCTGTATAGATGGACATTATTTTTCAGTGTTGATATTTTTTCCAGCAAAAGTCTGTTGTTTTCTTTCAGTACATTGTTCAATAATAATTTTATGACCATCTAATTTGGCAATTATTTTAGAATTTTTCCTTTCACTACAACTTTTATGAAAAGTTGAACAATAAATGCACACAATTACAGCACATTTCTTGTTGTAACATTTAATTTTTCACTATTGTATCAGTATTTTTTCACTATTATTTTTTATTTTCTTAAGAGAGCTCGATCTGATTTTACTATTAACTATTAACCATCTTGATTTATATTACTAGGTACTTCTCCAGATTCGATAGACGGTGCTGAAAACAGGTTTAAATTTTCCCGTATGCTGGATAGAATTGGCATAATGCAGCCTAGGTGGAAAGAGTTGACTAATCTCAAGTCTGCCATTGAATTTTGCGATGAAGTTGGCTACCCTTGCCTCGTGAGACCTTCTTATGTTCTAAGTGGGGCTGCGATGAATGTAGCGCACTCTAACCAAGACCTGGAGACGTATCTGAATGCTGCTAGTGATGTCAGCAAGGAGCACCCGGTGGTGATCTCAAAGTTTCTTCTAGAATCAAAGGAGATTGATGTTGATGCTGTAGCGTGCAATGGTGTTATTCTATGTATGGCTGTTTCGGAACATGTTGAAAATGCCGGTGTTCACTCTGGAGACGCTACTTTAGTAACTCCTCCTAAAGATATAAACACTGAAACTTTGGCAAAAATAAAACTTATTGTCAAATCCATAGCGGCTTCTTTAGAAGTTACGGGACCCTTCAACATGCAGTTGATAGCCAAAGACAATGATTTAAAGGTTATTGAATGCAATGTAAGAGTATCGAGATCATTCCCTTTCGTTTCTAAAACACTAGACCACGATTTCGTAGCGATGGCTACAAGGGTGGTAGTAGGAGAGCCGGTGGAGCCTGTGGATGTGTTGCATGGCTGCGGGAAGGTTGGGGTCAAAGTACCGCAGTTCTCCTTCTCTAGATTGGCTGGCGCAGATTTTATGTTAGGCGTGGAGATGGCATCCACCGGTGAAGTCGCTTGTTTTGGAGAAAATAGATATGAGGCATATTTGAAAGCTATGATGAGCACTGGGTTTTGTATACCTAGAAACTCGATCCTATTATCTATTGGTAGCTTTAAGGTATGCATACATTGTTTTGAATTGTTTCAATAACTAATAGTTGATGTTTTAGCACAAGATGGAGCTATTACCAAGTATGAGGTCCTTGCAAAAGATGGGGTACAAGCTGTATGCGAGTTTGGGGACTGCTGATTTCTACACTGAACATGGAGTTGATGTAAGTGGTTTTTCAATTTTAGTGCATGCATAAATATCGAATTATTAAAGCATCTAACATGGAAATTATAAATTTCTATGTCAAATACAGAGTGCT